>CM046452.1:43307482-43372343 GCA_025506515.1 Flaveria trinervia | reverse complement strand
CAGGACCAAATAGATCCATATGTAGTAATTGCAAGCAAGCAGTGGACTTAGGCTCTTCAATAGGAGGGAATGAGACTTTGTGTTGTTTTCCTTTTAAACAAGCAGTGCAGGTTTCATCACAGTGGAACTCCTTTATTGGTAAGCCTCTGACTAAACTATTGTGGATAACTGATTCATGTTTTTGAAGTTAACATGACCCAGCCTTCTGTGCCACAGTTTAGATTCTTGAGAAGAGGCTTTGGAAAATAGGCAAGGATTGCCTCTGAGATCTATTTTCTTGGAAAGATCTAAGGCATACACACTCTTCCTATCCTGTTGGCTCCAGGAGAGTGTGATCATCCAACACCTTATCAATCAAATGTAGAACTTTGGATGATAGAATCCTACAGTTCTGACTAGTGAAAGAGCAACATGGCCTTTATCACACATTTGACTGACACTCAAGAGATTGTACTTGAGATTTTCCACATGATTAACATCATCAAACTTGATTTCTCCATTGGAGACAAAGCCATTTCCAATGATGTAACCCCTAGCATCATTGCCAAAAGAAACAAAGCCCTTCTTTCCTTGAGAGTAGTCATGAAGAAGAGAGCTATTCCCAGTCATGTGCATAGATCCCCCACTGTCTACATACCAGATGCTACTTTGGCATGTTGGAGACCCTGCAATAATAAACGATCAGTTAGTTTTGGAGACCCAAACCTTTTTGGTTTTGGGCCTGGTCTCATCAACAGATGGTAAACTAACAGGTTTATTGGAAACAACAGCCTGAGAGAAGAATATGGTGAAGAAGAGGAATCCTTTGGCTTGGATCTCCTTTTCTGTGGTTTCAACATAGGAGCATCTAATTGGTTAACTCTTCCCAATAGATGTTGAACCATCATAACCACCTGTGTCTGATTTTGTGATAAAACTTTCAGCTCATCAGACACATTGCCAGTGGAGTTTGATAAGTTCCTATGTTGCACCTTCTTCTTCTGAGCACTCTCAGCTGTCACCTGTTTAACCCTTCCTTTTTGGATTTCTTTGAGGACTTAAGGGTTACAGGATTTGATGTTGCTCATACAAATGTGGTCTCAAACTCAATTTTCATTTTTACCATTTTCTCTTAATTTCTTCTTTATGTTTGAGTTTGGAACCTCTTTTGTACCAGCAATCATCTGTAAGATGATTGAACAAACCACATACTTCACATGGTTTCTTCTTCATCTTAGGTTGATCATCTACTAAAGAGGGTGAAGCAATTGAAGACTTGCTCTTCAGTACTTTGGAAGCATTGTTTGCTTTCTTGACTACCTCTTTAGTAGTCTTCAAACTCTTTCTACTGACAGTTTTCTTCTTTTCAGTACTGGAAGTAGTTGGAGTTTGAACTTCAGGTGTTAAATCATGCTCTCTAGTCCTTTCAAGACTTTCAGAATTAACTCCTGAGTTGATCAACTCATTGATCATGTGAGTGTCAGCATTGGAACCATCAACATCAGCTGATAGGTTCTGAGAGGGCTTGATGCTGACTTCTACTTCTGATTGTGTTGTATCAGAAAGTAGATCACATGATGAGATGGATTGGTTATTACTCTCACCATCAGATTCTACCTCTGCTCTTGGAGTAAAATCTGTAGGTGGAGCAGTGTGATTGTAACCAATGCCAAACTTCACATTGGCAGCAGATTGCTTACTAAGAAGCATTTCAAAACCTTTGCATGATTGTACCCATCTATCACACTCTACCTGGGTAACTGCAAGGGTTTCTTTGAGATCTTTATACTTCTCTAGAAGTATCTCTTCCCTAGCCTTATCATCAGTTATATGGCATTTAAGTTTGTAAATCTCATCATTCTTATCATTAAGCACAGACTCAAATCAGCTTTGCTTTTGGAAATTATTTGTTCTAGCTCAATGTTCTTGTTGATTAAAGCTACATTTGCTTCTCTAATAGATGCAAATGCTGCTATGCATGTTTCAGAACATAATTTGGCTTTTGCCTTAGAGGATACCTGTGATACCTTTGGTGTAGAGGCATTGGTGGATGAAGTATCAGCAGAATCCAAAGCCATAAGAGCTAGATTTCCAAAGGGACTTTCACCACCATGTTGACCTAACACCTGAGAACAGTTGTTCATGACCAGACAAGTCATCTGGTAAACTGCTCCAGTCAAAAACTCCTGGGGTGAAGAAGCTGTGTTGTTGAGGTTGAGTTTGTTGATGAGATTGGGAAGGTTGTGGTTCAGGCAATGCTTGTGGTTGTTGTGCAATTGGAGCTTGAACAGGATTTGGTTGAGGCATATAATAGCAGGATAAGGATATGACATTTGACCCTGGGGAACAAAGTATGCAGGAGATCTAGGATGTGAATGATGACCAAAACCAGCAGGATGTTGCCCTCTGTTTTGTGGACTAGTACTAGGAAAAGTCACAAAGGGTGCAGAAGAGTTAGATCCAGTTGATCTACACTCTCTTGCAAAGTGTCCCAGCCTTGGCATTTGTGACACCTCAACTTACTCTTGTCAAAACCAACTTTGGTTTTGCCAGAGAGTCCAGGAAATTTCCTGCCAGTTTGCTTATAGAACTTCTGAGATCTGATATTAATCAACGCCATTTGGCTCAGAATATCCATCTCTTCTAGATCATCATCAGCAATTCCTTTCAGATCATCCATAATGAAGCATAATTGTCACTATTACTGCCAGAATGACTCTCAATACCAACAAATGCATGATCAGAACTATTTGTAGAGAAATCAATATACTCATCATAATTGCTTTCAGATGCAGCATATTCTGACTCATGACCAACCAAGGCAGTATTCCCTGGTACAAAGTCATCAGTGAGCTTTCCTGATGAGGACAGTTTCCTATTCTGCTCTATCTCTCTTTCAAATGTAAGCAGTTTCCCATTAAGTTGGGTGAGAGATAGGCTATCCAGATTTGCACTGGAGCGTAGGACAATAGTGTATGTGTCCCATCTCTCAGGCAGTGATCTGAGGAACCTGTTGTTCATCTGGCTATTGGTGTATTCCTGTTTCACCATTTTCAACTCAGATATCAAGCAGGAAAAACGCTCAAACTGTTGAGTCAGTGTCTCACCCTTTCTATGAGAGAATGTCTCATATTGTTGGGCAAGGATTTCTCTATTGTTTGCTAAGAACTCATCTGTGCCACTGAATTGTTCCTTCAGGGCATTCCAGAGATCATGAGCAGTTTCATGATGCATAAGCCCTGAATAGATTTCATTAGGCAGTGCCATGGCCAGAATTCCATGGGCTTTAGCATCAATCTCAAATAGTTTCCAATCTTCATCAGAGTATTGTTCCTTCTTCTTCGGAACCATTTGATTGGTTTCCGGATTTTTCACCATAGGCTTATGTGGTCCATGTACCACAGATGTCCAACAACCTGAACTGTTAACAGACAGGTGATGAAGCATTCTTCGTTGCCATATGTTATACTCGGTCCTAACTAGCATCAGAGGCTTGGTTGAGGAACCGGTATTGTAAGGATCATTAGAAGGAGTAGTCATCTCAGATTCAATCAAATTTGATTAAGCTAAAATAGATTTAGAACAAAACACAACAACCAATTGAACCAAGAGAGATCTCAAAATAAATGAACGAAAGCGACAGAAATTCAATAATCTATAACCAGTTCTTGCGAATACGCTAATTCAATCAAACACAGATATCAATTAGCAGTTTCAATGATCAATTGTTAGATCGATCCATGATTAACCTGCTCTGATACCACTTGTTAGGATCAGTGATCTACGTTTGATTGATTAGAGAGTATAGCAGCGGAATTCTAACAATGAATTAGCCAATTCACAAGAACGAAACGATATTCAATGAAGAACAAAGACGGTTATAGAGAGAGAATTCTGCAAATATATTTCATTCAATATTCGCTTTCGTGGTAACGAAATGTCACAATTACAATTAGGTCGACACCTCTTATATGAGAGATGTGACGTCTGCTGATGTCACTTGATAGTGACATCTAACAGAATTATTTCAACTGAAACACAACTACTGAAGATGTCAAAACAGCTGACATCTCCTTATAAAAATACCAAGTGTTATCAGTTTCTATAGCTACTGAAAAACATAAAACTACTGAATCTACAACGACTGAAGAACAAGCTCTTCAGTCGTTTTACAAAACTACTGAAAGTAAAAACATAAAACTACTGATATCACAACTACTGAAGAAGTACTCTTTAGCTGTTGTGACAAACTACTGAAACTTCAGTACTTGATCTTCAGACTTGAACTTCAGACGTTTCATCAGCTGATGACTTTAGTAGATATCATCAGCTGATGTCTTCAGTCTTTATCTTCAGACTTTGTACACTAGTTGTTGATCTTCAGTACTTGTAAACTCTTCAGCTGTTGTACTTCAGTACTTTGGTCTTCAGCTTCAGCACTTGTGTTCTTCAGCTGTTGAACTTCAGCACTTTAGTCTTCAGTTGTTGAAGTCTTCAGCACTTGATCTTCAGCTGTTGGAGTTTTCAGCACTTGTCAAACTGCTGATGAAGCCTTCAGTAGTTGTTGTGATATCATGTGGGACTTAGAGGTTTTTGATCTTGGCTCGTTGGTTCTTTTGGTCCAACAAACTCCCCCTGAACCAATGCAGCCAAAACCTCTAATTTATTTATTTTCCCGTTATTGTTGGCAAAAAGGTTGGTCTTTTTCTTCTTGATGAGTAGAGAAGATGACCCATATAAGCTCCGGCTGGGAAGAAATCTCAGATATTTGTTTGGCAAGATATGAATGGGACTCTGTTTTGGGGAACTGGACACGGAGTTGTTATCCCATTCATGAGATCTACTTCGTGTATAAGCCTGTAGGATTCTCAATTGTGTTCTTGCAAAATTGTTTAATTCATTGATCGAATTCCGTTGCAATCTACTCGAATCAATCAAAGTTAGATCTCTGATCCTAACAAATGGTATCAGAGATGGTTAATCATTGATCGATCTAACAATTGATCATTGAAACTGCTATTTCGATATCTAAGTTTGATCAAATTAGCATATTTGCAAGAATTGGTTATAGAGATTGAATTTATGTTGCTTTCGGTTATTTGCTTTGAGATTTCTCTTGGTTAATATTGAGTTTGTTATGTTTTGCACTAAATCAGTTAAAACTTATTTTAATTTGATTGAATCTGAGAATGACTACTCCTTCTAATGACCCTCACAATACTGGTTCCTCAACCAAGCCTCCGATGCTGGTTAGGACTGAGTATAACATATGGCAACGAAGAATGCTCCATCCCATGTCTGTTAACAGTTCAGGTTGTTGGACATCTGTGGTACATGGTCCACACAAGCCTATGGTGAACAATCCGGAAACCAACCAAATGGTTCTGAAGGAGAAGGAACAATACTCAGATGAGGATTGAAAACTGTTTGAGATTGATGCTAAAGCTCATGGAATTCTAGCCATGGCACTGCCAAATGAAATCTATTCTGGGCTTATGCATCATGAAACTACTCATGACCTCTGGAATGCATTGAAAGAACAATTGGTGGAACAGACGAGGTCTTAGCAAACAACAGAGAAATCCTTGCCTAACAATATGAGACATTCTCTCATAGGAAGGGTGAGACACTGACTCAACAGTTTGAGCGTTTTTCTGTTTGATCTCTAAGCTAAAAATGGTCAAACATGAATACACTAATAACCAGATGGACAACAGTTTCCTCAGCTCACTGCCTGAGAGATGGGACACATATACCATTGTCCTACGCTCCAGTGCAAATCTGGATAGCCTATCTCTCACCCAACTCCATGGAAAACTGCTTACATTTGAAAGAGAGATAGAGCAGAAAAGGAAACTGGCATCATCAGGAAAGCTCACTGATGACTTTGTACCAGGGAACACTGCCTTGGTTGGTCATGAGTTAGAATATGCTGCATCAGAAAGCCATTATGATGAGCATATAGATTTCTCTTCAACCAGTTCTGATCATGCATTTGTTAGTGTTGATAGCCAGTCAGGCTGTAATAGTGACAATTTATGCTTCATGATGGATGATTTGAATGGTATTGCTGATGATGACTTAGAAGAGATGGATATTCTGAGCCAAATGGCCTTGATTAATATCAGATCTCAAAAGTTCTACAAGAGAACTGGTAGAATATTTCAAGGACTCTCTGGCGAAACCAAAGCTGGTTTTGACTAGAGTAAGTTGAGGTGTCATAAATGCCATAGGCTTGGGCACTTTGCAAGAGAGTGTAGATCAATGGATCTAACTCCTCTGCACCCTTTGTGACTTTTCCAAGTAATAGTTCACAAAACAAAGGGCAACATCCTGCTAGTTCTGGTCATCACTCACAACCTATATCTCCGGCATATTTTGTCCCTCAGGGTCCAATGCCATATCCATATCCCTGCTATTACATGCCACAGCCAAATCAAGTTCAAGTTCCTATTGCACAACAACCTGAAGCCTTACCTGAGCCTCAACCATCTTAATCATCTCAATCACAACTCATCACAACTTCTTCACCCTGGTACCGTTGACTAGAGCAGTCTACCAGATGATCTTTCTGGTAATGAGCAATTATTTGCTAGTGATGGTCAACATGGTGGTGAACATCCTTTTGGGAATCTTGCTCTCATGGCCCTGGAGTCCACTGAGGGTTCATGCTCCAATGCATCTTCATCACAGGTAACCCAGGTATCCTCTGAGGCTAAGGCCAAGCTATGTTCTGAATCTTGCATAGCTGCATTTATCTCTATTAGAGAGGCAAATGTAGCTTTAATAAATCAAAATCTTGAGCTTAAGCAAACCCTTTCCAAAAGAAAAGCTGAGTATGAGTCTGTCCTTAAAGATAAAGATGATGAGATTTATAAGCTTAAATGCCAATTAAATGATGAAAAGGCTAAGCTAGAGGTCATTCTTGAGAACCACAGAGATCTTAAAGAAACACTTGCAGCTACCCAAGTTGAGTGTGATCGCTGGGTATCATCCTACAAGGGATTTGAAATGCTTCTGAGCAAGCAAACAACTTCAAATGTGAAGTTTGGAATTGGTTACAACCACATTGCACCACCTACAGATTTTACTCCAAAATCAATAGTAAAACCTGAAGGTGAAAGTAATTTCCAAACCACATCGTCATTTGTTTCATCCTCAAGTGATCAGCAAAGATCAGAAGATGAAATCAGTGTTGGTACCTCAGCAAATCAATTGCCTGATGGGTTAACTACTGATAAGCACATGAAGCTGAGTACTTCAGATGTTGTCCTCAAAGTACCTCAAGTACTAAAGGGCAAGTCACAACATCTGAAAAGCATTTCAAATCAACTAAAAAAAGGATTAACAACTATGAGGAATCTATCATATGGTCTTTCAGGACGGATAGAGAACAGCTAAAGAACAAGTCTTCAGTTGTTACAGAGCCTTCAGTACTTAACACAAGTACTGAAAGAAGGAAAGTACTGAAGATCACACCTTTAGTAGTTTCCACTTCAGTAGTTGATCAATCCAAGATGAAGAACAAGCCATGTGACAGATGTGGTAAGTTCAATCATCTTTCTGATGAATGTTGGTACGAAAAGGGTTCCAAACTCACAAAGATAAGCTCATTAAAAGCAGATGGAAGAAATGAAAAATGAGTTGAGACCAGTTTGTACCACAGTCATTCGAAAGTGATAAACCCAAGACTTCATCCAAATCCAAAAGAAGGATAGGGTGTATCATAAAACAGCTGATAGTGTTCCTCATGATAAACATCAGACTAAGTCTGTAAATTTCAAGGAGGAAATGATGGGTCACAAGAACTCATCAAAAACAAGTACTAATGTGTCACAAGAGCTGAAAGCTTTAGCTACAAATCAGACACAACTTGTTATGATGGTTCAGCATTTGTTGGGGAGATTTAACCAACTTGATGCACCTGTGATCAAACCACTGAAAAGGTATTCCAAGCCAAATCCAAGGAATCCATTTCAGCACCATCTCCACCTTCATCAGCTGTTAATCATAAGAAACAAGTTATGGTAAATCTATTGATGAAAACAAACCCAAAACCAAAAAGGTTTGGGTCTCAAAACCTAACTAGTTCCTTGTGATGAATGTAGGGTTCTTCAGCATGCCAAGTAGCATCTGGTATGTAGACAGTGGAGGATCTATGCATATGACTAAAAGCAGTTCTCTTCTTAATGACTACTCTCAAGGAAAGAAGGGATTTGTTTCATTGGAAATGATGCTAATGGTTACATCATTGGGAAAGGATATGTGTCAAATGGAGAAATCAGATTTGATGATGTTAACCATGTGGAGAATCTCAAGTTAATCTACTGAGTGTCAGTCAGATGTGTGATAAAGGGCATGTTGCACTTTTCACAAGCCAGAACTGCAGAATTCTGTCTTCCACAGTTCTGAGGCTGATTGACAAGGTATTGGATAAACATACTCTCCTGAAGGCCAACAGGATTGGAAGAGTATATGCCCTGGATTTGTCAAAGAAGATTGATTTGAAGGGTCATCCTTGCTTGTTCTCCAAAGCCTCTCCTCAGGAATCTAAACTGTGGCACAAAAGGCTAGGTCATGTAAATCTCAAAAAAATGATCAGCTGATCCATAATAGTTTAGTGAGAGGTTTACCAATAAAGGAGTTCCAATGTGATGAAACATGTACTGCTTGTTTGAAAGGAAAACAGCACAAAGTCTCATTCCCTCCTATTGAAGAACCTAAATCCATGCCTGCTTGCAGTTACTGCACATGCATGTTTGGTCTTGTGAGAGTGATCAGCAGCATGCTAAGAGAATACTGTCTGGTAATTGTGGATGATTACTCCAGATTTGTATGTACTTTCTTCTTGCATTCAAAGGATGAGGTTGCTTAGACGATTATAAATTTTGTGTTGTATGTTGAGAAGCAGTATTTTCTATCAGTCAAGTGTACAAGAAGTGATAATGGAACAGAATTCAGAAACCATACACTTGATGATTTTTATCTCTCAAAGGGAATCAAGAGGTAGTTTAGCATCCCAAGGACTCCAGAACAAAATGGATTAGTGGAAAGAAAAAGAACAGGACCCTAATGAAGCTGCAAGGTCCATGTTGGCTGACTCTGGTTTGCCATTGACCTTTTGGGCTGAAGCTGTCTACACAGCTTGCTATGTGCATAATAGAGTGTTAGTAAATCAGAGGTGATGAAGACACCATATGAAGTTCTACATAATTGGCTCCTCTAATTTCATTCTTCAAAGCATTTGGGTGTCCTTGTTTCATTCTCAACACAAAGGATCAACTCCACAAATTTGATCCTAAGGTGGATGCAGGGTATTTTGTAGGATATTCATCCACATGCAAGGCTTACGAAGTCTTCAACTGCAGAACAAAGATAGTTGAAGAAACCTTGCATGTGAAATTCAATGAATCTCCTAAGGATAAAATTCCATAAAACCTTGTGGAGTTGTTTGATCTGGATATACTGCAATATGTTCCTTATCAACCTCCAGCTTTTGCAGATCATGTGACTAAATCATCTTCTGTAGCAAGTCTTCCAACTGGTGGTACTGAAGATGATGATGATATCAGTACTCACCTTTTCAATTTTAGTGATCAATTGCCTGGGTCCACTAAACTTGATGTTCCTGTAGCTTCAGCAGCTCCATCTACAACAAATGCTGATGAGATTTCTGACTCCTCTACATCATTTGAATTGCCATCTCATACTTGGTTTCCAGAGTCTGGATCAATATCTGCTGCTGCTGAATCTACTACAAAAACTTGCACTGATCTTATAGTGTACCAAGAGTTGAAGAATCACCCCATGTCTCAAATCATTGGTGATATCAATGCTGGTGTCTCAACTAGAAGTCAATTGTCCAACTTCTGCTTCTATGCTCTCTTCATCAGTCAGCTAGAGCCAAAGAACTATCATGTTGCTTTAAGAGACAATGCATGGGTTGAAGCCATGCAGCTTGAGCTACTTCAGATCAAAAAGCAGCAAGTGTGGGAACTCGTTCCTCTACCCCCAGGTAAGTGTGCAATAGGCACTAAGTGGGTGTTTAGGAATAAAACTGATGAAAATGGGCTTATCGTCAAGAACAAGGCTAGACTGGTTGTACAAGGGTTTTCACATGAAGAAGGTATTGATTATGATGAAACCTTTGCCCCTGTAGCCAGACTGGAGGCAATTAGATTGTTCTTAGCCTATGCTGCATTCCCCAATCATAAAGTTTTTCAAATGGATGTCAAAAGTGCTTTTTTATATGGAAAAATAAAAGAAGAGGTTTGTGTGTGTCAACCACCAGGTTTTGAGGACAATAAACATCCTGATTGGGTGTATAAACTTGGTAAGGCTCTTTATGGGTTCAAACAAGCTCCTAGGGCCTCGTATGAAACACTTTCAAATTTTCTTCTTCAAAATAATTTCACTAGAGGCTCCATAGATAAAACTTTGTTTTTAAGAAAGTGGATCAGCATAAGCTACTTGTTCAAATTTATGTTGATGATATAATTTTTGCATCCTCTGATCCCTAGTTGTGAGATGAGTTTAACAGTTTAATAAAGCAAAAGTTTGAAATGAGTGCAATGGGAGAATTAAGTTCTTTCTAGGCTTGCAAATCAAACAAAAGGCTGATGGAACCTTCATTCATCAGACAAAATATACAAAAAATCTTTTGAATAAGTTTGATTTACAAAACTGTAAGCCCTGTTCTACTCCCATGTGCAACACCACACAACTGGATGCAGATCAGAAAGGTAAAGCTGTTGATGAAACACTTTACAGATGTATGATTGGGTCCTTGATGAACTTATAGCTTCTAGACCAGATTATGTTTGCAACTTGTGTTTGTGCTAGATTTAGGATGCTCCTAAAGAGTCTTATTTGATTGCAGTCAAGAGGATCTTTAGATATCTGCAAGGTACACAATCTCTAGGTCTTTGGTATTCCACTGGAAACTCTTGCAAATTAGTTGCGTTTTCTGATAGTGACTATGCAGGGTGTAAGTTAACCAGAAAGTCATTTGGTGGATGTCAATTCCTAGGCAACTGTTTGATTTCTTGGCAGAGTAAGAACAAACATCTGTTACTACATCCACTGCTGAAGCAGAGTACATTGCTGTTGCAAGTTGTACATCTCAGGTACTCTGGCTTCAGAACCAATTATTGGATTATGGCATTACAGAGACTAAGACTCCATTGTTAATGGATAATGCTTCAGCTCTGTGTATTGTCAAGAATCCAGTCCAGCATTCTAGGACCAAACATATAGAGATAAGACACCATTTTATTAGGAATTTTTTGAGAAAGGTCTGATTGATCCAAAGTTTGTGCCAAGTGCTGATGAGCTTGCAGATATATTTACTAAGCCTTTGGATAGTTCAACTTTCCAAAACCTTGTGTTAAGGCTTGGTATGCTGCAGCTAGAATAAGTTACAACTACTGATGTTTTTAGTAAACAAGTATTGATGATCATTAGTACACATGTCACAAATAAGTACTGATAAGTTTATTCTCAGTTGATTTAATAACTAATGAAGAATAAATTACCTTAAAAAGTACTGTACTTTCTATTAAAAGAAACTAATGCAGCTACAACTACTGATGTAGTTATAACTACTGATGTCAGTAAAAACAGATAAGTACTGACGTCCTATGAAACAACTAAAAACAGCTAAAAAGCCTGATGAGTAAGTGTTGAGGATAGTATGAAACAGTTGAAAGGCTAAAAATTGACGAAAAATACTGATGCGAATTTTCTCTTCAGTCGTTTCCACAAACTGATGTTTCACCTTAAACAGCTGAAGACAAAACCTTGTCTTTAGTAGTTTCACAACTACTAATGACTAACACCAAGTCTTCAGTTGTTTCTTACACCTGAAGACAAAACCAAGGTTTTTAGTAGTTTCATAACTACTGATGACTAAAACCAAGTCTTCAGTTGTTTTCAAATGTCTGATAGTTAAAACCAAGTCTTCAGTTGTTTTAAAACAACTGATGACAACACCAAAACTTTCAGTCGCTTTCTTTTCAGCCTTTTCTTTCCCTATAAATACCTGCACTTATAGTTGAACATTTCATTAGCCGTTTTCTATCCTTTCTCTCTCTCAACAATGGCGACCAAACAACTTAAACCTAGATATAACTGTGTTGCCTACCTCTCAAAATCGGCCTTCTGGAACAAATTTGATAATGCCATCGATCTTAGGGTGGATTCCCAATACCGAACCACTTTTCTTTTGAATCCTACCATATACCCTGAATCCTTAACCCAATTCTGGTCCACGTCTCTGTAACAACTGGTGACAATGATAGCCAAATCACTCTCGAGTTGTTGGTTAACCAAAAATAGGTGGTAATCACCCATGACATCATTCGCAAAACCCTAAACTTGCATGATGCACCTGTGTTGTAGAATACCCGAAAGGCACCATCGATATGTCTTTCATCAACAACGGGTATGAAGGAGACTTACTGCTTACAACCATTCTCAAAAAGCACCTCCATGATGCTGAAAGAATTATCTTCCACATGGTAAATGTCTGCCTTGCTCCAAAGACATCTTCATGGGATCAGATTCCTCACGATGGCAACAGGTATTGTACGCTATCTTTGAACGACAAAATCTATATTTTTCTGAGATAGTGTTTCTGGAACTTAAGGATCTGGCTCAGAAACCTGTGTCAACCAGATGGCTATTATATCCCAAGTTTTTGATGGCCATAATTTTAGATCAATTAAATTCTGACAGCCTTGTTGGTCTTGGAGTCCCTTCTCCAGCTGTCTTAGCTGAGGTATACTCCAGACATAACTCTGACCCCACTCTCAAAAGGGTTGCCCGCCTGTTCAAACCCAAGCAGAGAGAACCCACAGCCTCCACCTCCAGATCGAAAGTCCCCACCAAACCCAAACCCCAAAAGCCCAAAAAGGCTACTCAGGAAGATGAGTACCCTGAGGCTGCTCCTGTACCACTAATACAGGAAACATATACTGGCTCTAACCCCCCAGTTATGTTAGAGACTCCACCTGCTGAAACTGCACAGGTATCCTCTCTACAGGATCCTGTTGCAACTACACTAGGGGAACCCACACTACTGGAACCTATCTCAGTTAAGAAGGTTACCATTGAAGAGCACCTCTCACCCCGGGTGCAATCTGTTTCTGACCAATCTCCCACTGCAACCGCCCCTCAAAGCCCAACTCTTATCGTTGCCAAAGTGCTGAGCCAGTTGCATTCCTCATCCCGTCCCCAGAACCATTTCACACTGGGCATACCTCAACAATTGAGGGGGAGGACCAAAGTGCTGCTGATAACCCACAGCACAGGGGTTATAATGTTCAATCTCCAAGTGTACAAAAGAGGTTCGAACTTCTACTCAGGCTACCACTTCTACTGATTCAGAAAATGAACAGGATGAAGTTGGTACCATATATAAGACCTCACTAGAGGCAACTGCCAATGAAGGACAAAGTCCTGAGGCAGGAAGTCCCCAGAACCACGAAAAAGAGGCACATGCATATACTGATCTACACTCAGGGTATGTACATCCTGATTTAATCAGGAGGTCAGATGATTCAACAAAGATTGATGATGACCTGGGCTTTTTCTTTGATGTCTTAGCCCATAACACCATCCTTGAGACTGAGGTGAGCAGACTCAAAGAACTGCTAGCCAAAATGTCTTAGGATAAAATTCTATCTGCCCCAATAAACCCCCAGATGGCACCTTTATTTGAAGGTTCACCAAACACTCAGCCACCATACTTAACAAGCCACCAGCCCCTGTTTTTAGCACCAACTCTCAGGGATAGAACCCCTCTGAGCAGATGGTTGCAACCTTTCAAAACTCCTTACCTCTCATCACTCCCATCATCACTGAGATTGTACATAAAGCCATTAATGAGAGGATCTCCTCAAATCTACAAACACTAGTTGATGATGCTATGCAAAAGTCACTTTCTGCCATTCAAACCCTTGAACCCAATGCACCCAAAAAGGGGGAGTCTAAGGCAGTAAAAGAAAGAAAGAGAAAGAGAGTGGTTGATGAGAAACAACAAGAAAAAGAAAAGGAGCTAGAGAAAGAGAAACAACTGATCACTTATAAAAGGAAGAAAAGTGCTGAAACACAAGAGCCTGTTGAAGAGAAATCCTTAGAAGATCTGGTTAAAGAAGCTGATGAAGCTCACAGCAGATCTATGGACAGAATAATAGACCAACTCTTTAGACAGGGCTTTGATACAGCCACTTTAGACACTGAGATCAGAAGGCTGGAAGTTAAGGAAATACAAGAAAGATGGGCTAGTTACAGTGTCATGGATAGGGAAAGTTTGGAGATAATGATCAGATTTATTGCAAAATATTTGGGAAGATCATTGATTGAGATCAAATCATGGACCAGAGACAGTGTTCTGGCAATAACCACCAGAATCTGTTCTTCTGAAGCATTTAATAAAGGATTAATTATAGAAGCATTGGATGAGGCAGGTGTTGGGAAAAGAAATGATATGGCCAAGCTCTCCAAAGCAAAACTTACCACAAAAATGCTAGATCAGCCTTCCCTAACTCCAACTCATAAACAACCAACTGCAAAACCTGCCAATCCTATACTTAAACCAAAACCACTCACAACTCAACCCACAAAACCAACTCCATTACCTCAAAAACCACCTCATACCACACCTAGTGATGCACCAGAAGGAGGAGAAGGGTGTTGAGGGTAGAAGAAGAAGAAGATGATGATGATAATGAAGATAGTCTACCAATCTCTGCTATTCTCAAACTTAAAACACCTGAGCTCAGAAGTCAGCAGATGATTACACCTGACTTGCAAATGCAAATGGTGAAAGTAAAGATTGAAGAAGCAAAACAGCAGAAGCAGCATGATGAGCAATTTCTCAAAATGGTTGACAAGGACTTACCTCAGTCCTCATCCATTCAAGAAATGAAGAAACAAGCTCTGAGGCTGTACACTCTTAGGCATACATTCCAACATCAAAGAGAAAGAGTGAGGATTTGGCCAGACCCCAAGGTAAGTTCCAGAATTCATAAGAAAAACATACCAAGTAGATATCATGGCCAAGTGAAAAAGACTTTGAATGCTACAATTAGTTTGGCTATGGTAGTCTCACCCTGGGAAATTATTGAAGAATTCAAGAGAGCACATAACTCAAAGACAACCCCTCAATCTATACTTGAGAATAAAATGATCAAGAAGGGGTTGTTATACAAGAAACTTGAAGATCTTCAAAAGAGTGAACTCCAGTTGCTGCTAGAAGGCTCTCACCCAGATGAATTCACATACAGAGAGATCACAACTGTTTAGTTGAAAAATGGGAAGACAGTTAGATATCTGTCTGAATATTATGGGCCTGAGTTCTTCTTTGAGGGAGAAGCAAAAGAGCTCACCAGGAGGAACAAGTTGTTCTCCTTGAGGCCTATGCAAGAGAGTCTTACAGACTCATCCATGGGAATTAGGGTTCATGGTTGGGACAAGGCTCTGTGTCCAGTATCCCCAAGACAGAGTTCCATTTCATACTTAGCCAATCAAATATTCAGAAACCTTTTCCAGCCTGTGCTTACATGATTACCTCTGAAGCTGATCAAGAGGGTGTTTCTGCCAAAGAATAAGTGGGATCTTCAATAAACTTAGAGGTTTTGGCTGCATTGGTTCAGAGGGAGTTTGTTGGACCAAAAGAACCAATGAGCCTGATCAGAAAAACCTCTAAGTCCCACAGACATTACAACTGTTGAAGAAGATTACAACAGCTGAAGACATCAGCTGATTACAAAGTAAGTACTGAAGACAAAGACTGAAGATAAAGTCTGAAAGTAAAGTACTGAAGACAAAGTTTGAAGACAAAGACTAAAGACCAGAGTGATAAGTAGTTGTTACAATAGCTGAAGTTATTAACTTCAGTAGTTGTGATGGTTTTCCTTTCAGTACTTGTAATTTACTTTTCAGTAGTTTATAGTTTGAGTAGTTTTAGTTCAGTAGTTTTATGTTTTTGTACTTAGCATTCTCTGAGATGTGATCAGTTGTTGAGAACATTCTCAGTAGTTTGCATAGTTTCAGTTGTTTGTATAATTCTGTTACATGTCACTATCAAGTGACATCAGCAGACGTCACATTCCTTATATAAGGAATGTTGACCTAATTGTAATGTGTGACTTTAAGCCACCACAAAATTATTTGAATGAAATATTCCTTTTACAGAATTCTCTCTTTTTCTATAACCGTGCATTATTCCATTGAATATCAATAGTGTTCTTGCAAAATTGTTTAATTCATTGATCGAATTCCACTGCAATCTACTCTAATCAATAAAACATAGATCTTTGATCCTAACACATCAACTTTAGATCTCCTGATATACCTCGTTGGTTGTTGAGGCTTGAAGTTGACCCACCGGGTGTGGTACTCTCTCTTTAAAGCTGCTTCAAACCAAGCTGACATCTTACGAGGGTCAGCATATAGCATTTTCTAACTGGTTAAGCTCAAAACCTGGAAGAGTCTTCAGATCGTGTGGGAGTGTAAAGTACTCGATCCCCTTCTCTCTTTTATCAGCATAAATGTTCAGATCTTCAAAATAGGGCCGCACTATAATTTTTCCTAACACTTTGTGATGCTTCTTCACTATATAGCGTTTGGTGTAGGCATTTGACTTTGGAGCACTGCGTTGGGCTCTTACTTCTGCAAAACACTTGCCCATTCAGCCTTTCTGATATTGACATCGACGTCTGAGGCTTGGGCCTTGTCTTCTTTCCTTTCCGACTCTTGCTCCATCTTATCTAGAGTTTCAAAAGTATCACTAACAAGGGAGTCACCCAGATTGGGGACTACATTTCCCTCCTTGTCAGCGTACTCTAGACAATGTTGAGCAGTGACGTCTTCAATCTCAATTTCATCGACATCGTTAAGCTCATCGTCACTGTCAATGTCCATCGTAGGAGCATCCTTCACGATCTCATCGGGATTCTGTTGCACCCTGAAATGATCATACATGCCAACTCAATGGGTGAACTGATGATTGTTTAGCTGGAATCCCACAAGTCCAAGATGCAATGCAGATGAAGAAATACAAGAAAAATAACAAGTTTATCTTCCGCATTAGTTAATGCGGAAGACAAAAATCTGATGCGGACAAGTGTTTACTCTTCCGCATTAACTAATGTGGAAGACACAATACTTATGCTGAACAAGATACTCTTCCGCATTGACTAATGCAGAAGAACAAAAGAAGATGCGGACAAGACTTTGATCATCCGCATTGACAAATACGGATGACCAACCAAATGCGCACAAGTATTTGTTCATCCGCATTAACCAATGTGGATGACCAACTTACTAATGCTGATGATCAAGTGGAAATGCGGATCAAGATTATCTCATCCGCATTTGTCAATGCGGATGAACAAGCAGAAATGCGGATCAAGAAAAAGACTAGTTTCTGATGTAATAGGTCAGGGATAGTTTAGTCATTTTGTAAAGGCATCTTGTCTTGTCTATAAATAGAATAGTTTACCTCGTACTGAGGTGACGGTTGATAGATATTGGATTTTGTTGTAATTATTCTCTGTAATTTGTCAACTTTCATATATCAATACAAACAAAAATTTATGAGTAATTTTTCTTGCTTGATTGTTCTTTGATTGTTTGTTTCCACCACTCAATCATTGACTTGATTATCATATTCGATTCTCAGTAAGAATATCACTCTTACTAAAACCCAGTCAATTGGTATCAGAGCTTTGGCTCTTGATTCTTTTTCAGATCTGCGCACAGACTGAACAGAACTCGATTGATCTGATAATCAAGTTGCTAGTAGTAGATATCATCATCTCTACTTAGCAAACAACAAGAATACTCCTGTCAAATAGCAAGAACACTCATTCTGAACCTCAATAGAATGGCTTAAACAAGTTGGACTCATCAAACATAATCAATCTTAAAATCAACTGAATCTATACTTACACAAATCAACATGGATTCTAACAGTTACTCTGAATTAGGTCATACACCTAAACCACCCATGCTTAAACACAAATCTGAGTTTAAACAATAGAGAATACGGTTTAGAAATTATATCACAGGTGTAAATCTTGACTTTTGGATCTCAATATGTAAGGGTCCACATATTCCTGTTACTTTATCAACAGCTCAAGCTGCACTGTACAAGACTGCTAGAATACCAATTGAAGACCTAACTCTAGATGAAGATGATTATAAGAAAATCAAAATTGATCTTAAAGCATACTCTATTTTGACTCAAGCACTCAAAATGGATGTACTGAAAAGATTGGAAAAATATAGAACTGCTAAAGTTGTTTGGGATGCTCTCAAATTATTTGTGAAGGTAGCAGTGAAGTTGCTGAAATTAACAAAGACAAGCTAGTCAATCAGTATGAAACCGTCCATCACACCAAAGGAAAATCCATATCAAAACAACTTCATAGATTTGTACAGTTGGTCAATGACTTGGAAATTATGGGTGTGTCATACAACTTAAAGAACTCAACAAGAAAATGCTTCACAATCTGCCTGAAAACTGGAAGCAAAATGTCACAATGCTGAAAAATACTCTTGATCTTGAGAGTACCACTCTAGACATTATGGTAGCCAAGATTGAAGCTCTGGAACTTGATGAACGAAGCAGAAATCTGAGTGGGCCAAGAGTGATTGAAGCCTACAAATTCCCTTCCGAATCACATTCTGTTGAAAATGCTTTCATCACAGAGGAAGATGACTTCATCTCATCAAGATATCAAATGAACAATACTGGGTTCATTGCATCTCCATCATTCAATCACCATTCAACTTCAGCACAAGCTCCAAAAGTCTCCACTGCACCTACAATCTCTCCAGAAGACTTAAAATCAGAACAGCAAAAGGAAACCTATAATGCCTTTGTTGCAAGTTTTGAAGCATATCTTAGGGGAAGACTTACTTCTGCCCATTTAATACAGGAAGATTTAGAAAAATTAGATCCTGATGATGTTAAGGAGATGGATCTACAATGGAAAATGGCAATGATTGTCATAAGAGCAAAGAAATTCTTCAGAAAAGGAAGAAAATTAAGCCTGAATGAGAACACAAAGCTTGGATATGACAAATCCAAGGTAAAATGCTTCAACTGTGGAATGACTGGCCACTTCTCAAGAGAGTACAATGCTCCTAAAAGAACCAACAATTCAAGGAACTCTCCTGGTCAATCATCCTCACAGCCCAATTCAAGTTATCACTCAAACAATCATCAACAGCAGTACCATCATTCTCATCATCAACAAACATACCAGAATCAACCACAACTGACAAATCAAGCCCATGCAGGCAGTCAGCCTTCTACCAGTGCCCTTGTGATCAAACAAGATGGGATATGTGACTGGAGTGTGTATGCTGAGGAAGTCAAGCCTTAATTCCAGAATCATGCGCTCATGGCTCATATCAATGATGGACCATCTGTAATGCCTAGTGAGGTAAAAACTAACCTTTGTAGTGAGAAATGCATAAATGAATTACAAGAGTATAGAGAACATAATCATAAACTGGCAGATAAAATTAAAGAAGAAAAGGTGAAGTTAGAAATGATAAAGAGAGAACTAAAAAGTTTTGAAATCAAAATCAAATCTCTCATTTCTGACATAGAAAAATTGCATGGTGAGAAATACAATCTTGCAGCTGAAAATGAGCTACTTACTGAAAAGTTAGCTCAAGCTAAAGCTCAACAATCTATGACTGAAGTGAAACTTGAAAAGTTTCAAATGTCTTCAGTCAAGCTGCAAGAAATGCTGGATTCACAAAAGGATCCAAAGGACATGTCAGGGATTGGGTACAATTCATGTCCTCCACCATACAATGACAATTACACTGTCATGCCTGACTCTGTATCACTCTCTGAATCAATTGAACCTAAAATTGTGGAACCTAAATCAGAAGTGAAACAAGTGACAAATCCTCAAAACAAACCTGATGTTTATTTTGAAACCAATGAGGACAAAATCAAGTTAGGACACAGAATCAAATCAAAGAGTGCTCTGACAAGACAGTGATTGTCAAAAACCATCAAGCCCTGTAAAAGCAATTGTACCTTTTATAAAATTCATACCTTCTATTTTACATAGGAAAAAGAAATATGTCAAAACAGTGAAACCCACTACTGAGAGTAGTTCTGATAATGAGATTGTATCTCCACAAAATTCAAGCAAATCAGAAAAAGGTTTCACTGAAAAAGAAACCAACTATAAAACTGAGTTCAACACACAAAACTTCATCAGACCCACAGTCATCCAAATTAAGGCAGGGAGTTGGGTTTGATATCTGTAATAAAGAACATGTTGACCAGTTTGAGAAAGAGGTGAGAAGTAGGTTGAAGAAACAGAAACAACCCAGACAACTGCACAAGAGTGGTATTGTGAAACAATCTACAAAAATGGCTGATTTTGATTCATCACCTAAAGAAAAGAAAATGACTCATCAAAAGAAAGTATCAGTTGAGTCACTCAAAGAACAATCTGATTCAAGAAACAAACAAATGTATTGTAATATTTGTGACATGTTCAATCACAAGACAGATAAATGCTTCTTCAACAAATATTGTTCAATCTGTGATATGAACAATCACTCCACCAAAAATTGCTATTTCAACAAGTATTGTTCAATCTGCGACATGAACAATCACAATACATCTGATTGTTACTTCAATCAGAAGGGGTTGAGAATTCCACAAAACAAGCCCATCTCAAAAACATCTACTGTGATGCATTCTGTCAAACATCATCTACATAATAATCAATCTAGGACTTCTAGATCAACAAATGACAGAACTAACTCAAAGGATTCAAGGAAAGCTCAAAAAATTCATCTCATAATGAAACACAAACTTGACTTTCCGAAGCAAAAACCAACTTTTGATAATGAAACTCGGGCTAAATTTTTACAAAGAAATAGAAACCAACGATTTCATTATTCATTTGAATCCTCAGTAGATGTAGATGAGATGACTCAACCAATTCATTACCAAAAATCTCCTAAATCACCTTCATCTAAATCACCATTTAGAGGAAAATACCAGGAGGTGACTATCATGAATAGGAACGGGATACCCAAGACCATCATGGCTTGGGTTCCTTATTCTAATTAGTTCTTTTTGTTTGTAGGTTCATCCACACAGGTCTAATAGCCTATGGTATGTAGACAGTGGATGCTCCCGACACATGACTGGAGATCGTTCCCTCCTTCATGATTTCAAGTACATACAAGGAACTACTGTGGCATTCGGTGGAGATTCAGAAGGTGGCAGGATTACAGGAGAAGGATCTGTGACAAATGGGATGCTGAGCTTTGACAGAGTGAATTACTATGAACAACTGAATTTCAATCTGCTAAGCGTGTCTCAGATCTGCGACAAAAAATATTCCACTCACTTTACAGACACTCACTGCTACATACTGAAACCTGGTTTTCAGATTCCTGAAGAATGGGTTGTCTTAAAGACTCCAAGGAAGAATAATACTTATGTCTTAAACCTGTGTTCTGCATCACCTAAGGAAGAAACATGTCTCTTGCCTAAAGCATCATTTGATGAGTCACAGCTTTGGCATAGACGTTTGGGGCACACTAACTTTAAAAATCTGAACAAGTTAGTCAAAGGAAACCATGTAACTGGTCTTCCTAAAAAAGAATTCAATTTTATTGATCAATGCTCAGCGTACCTCAAAGGAAAACAACACAAATCGTCTCACAAAACCAAGCTGGTGAACACTAACAATACTCCATTGAAGTTACTTCACATGGATCTCTTTGGACCAACTCATGTAATAGGAAAGAAACAATATTGTTTAGTGATCATTGATGACTTTTCTCGATTCACATGGGTGTTCTTCCTACTTCATAAAAATGAAGCATCCCAAATTATTCAAGAATTTATCACTAAAATTTAAAATCAACTTGATCTCAAAGTCAAAATAATAAGAAGTGATAATGGTATAGAGTTCAAATATGAAAATTTGAGTTCCTTTTGTGCAACCAAAGACATTACTCATCAATTCAGTGCAGCTAGAACTCCTCAATAAAATGGGGTAGCTGAAAGGCCAAATAGAACACTGATTGAAGCAGCAAGAACCATGCTACCCGATGCTAAACTGCCAATCACCTTCTGGGCAGAAGCAGTTAACGCATCGTGCTTTATGCAAAATCAAACTCTTATTGTTAAAGAAAGTAACATGATACCTTATGAACTGATATTTCAAAGGAAACCATTCATTGGATTCTTCAAATCATTTGGTTGTCCAGTCTCAATATTAAAACACCGTGATCATTTGGGAAAATTTTCATCTAAGTCTGATGAAGGATTTTGTGTAGGTTTTTTCCATCTCAAAGGCTGATAGAGTGTTCAATCCTATATTGAACATTATTGATGAATCTTAAATGTTCAATTCAAGGAACATTCATTTCCCAAATCTACAAATGGTCCTGATTGGTTGTTTGATATTGACACCTTTACTAAATCATTTGACCGATTTCACTTGTCTGATGCAAGAACTATACATTTAGGTGATACTTCATCAACTGTAGAAAGAAGAGAAAATTATTCATTGATCCCACCTACATCTGATGAACATATGAATGAAGATGTTCCTCTTCAAGCTGATCCAATCAGACACTTGTCACAAAACCTTAGTGTTTCTTCTGAAGAAGGTCCTAGCCTGGTACCATCTCTCTCAGATGACTTGTCACATGAAATCAGAAATCAAAAATAGGCGTCTCACCCAGAAGAAACTCACGGTACTTCAAATGATGCAAGCAACCTCAGTGCTGCTGAAGATGTAGCAGTTACTGAAACAGAAATTGACAATCTTCATAATTCAACAACAATACAAGATGATTATGCCTCTGACCATAATGAACTGAATATCTCCAATCTTGATGTAACTATTGCGGGTGACATCATTCCCACCTCAAGAATACACAAGAATCATCCAGTTGAAACCATTATTGGTGATCTTAATGAGAGGATGACAAGAAGCAAGTCAAGTATTACAAACATCTGTTTGTTCTCATGCTTTCTATGTCAAATAGTACCCAAAAACATCAAAGAGGCACTTCAAGACAATAGTTGGATTGAATCAATGCAAGAAGAATTGCTCCAATTCAAGAAACAAGAAGTATGGCAGCTGGTAGATCTTCTCGAAGGACAATACCCTATCGGTACGAGATGGCTGTACAGGAAAACAACTGATGATAGAGGGATGTCATTAGAAATAAAGCAAGACTAGTGGCACAGGGATACACTCAGGAAGAAGGAATTGACTACGACGAGGTGTTTGCTCCTGTTGCCAGACTAGAAGCAATCAGAATCTTTCTCGTATATTGCATCCATGAAATTTACTGTTTATCAAATGGATGTAAAGTGTGCCTTCTTATATGGAAAGATAGCTAAAGAAGTCTATGTAAGTCAACCACCTAGCTTTGAAGATCCAGATTTCCCTCACAGAGTGTACAAGCGACAAAGCTCTGTATGGTCTTCATCAAGCTCCAAGAAAGTGGTATGAGACTCTATCATCCTTTCTTCTTGAACATGGGTATGAAAGAGGAAAGATTGATCACATTCTCTTCAGAAGAATAAGAGGAAAAGACATGCTGTTAGTCCAGATCTACGTGGATGACATTATATTTGGCTCGACAAACAAATAACTCTGCAAAGAATTTGAAGATCTTATGCATTCAAAGTTTCAAATGAGTGCTATGGGGGAACTCACATTCTTTCTGGGAGTGCAAGTCCAGCAAACAGCAGATGGAATCTTCATCAATCAATCAAAATATGTACAACCATGCTGAAGAAATTTCACTTTGCTAATTGTAAGTCTATCAGAACTCCTGTAGATACTAAAGTAAAGATTGGACCTGACCCTGAAGGAAAATCAGTGGATCAAACTCACTATCTATCAATGATAGGTTCACTTATGTATAACATCCAGTAGGCCTGACATTATGTTTGGTGTTTGTGTGTGTGCTAGATATCAAGCCGATCCAAAAGAATCACATGTGAACGTAGTTAAGAGGATATTCAGATATCTGAAGGGCAAACCAGCTCTCGGATTATGGTATCCAAAGGAAGGAGAATTTAATCTCTATGCCTACCCAGACAGTGATTATGGAGGATGCAACTTCAACAGAAAATCCACTTCTGGCGATTGTCAATTTCTGGTCCTAGACTAGTATCCTGGCAATGCAAGAAGTAAACAAATGTGTCTGTGTCCACAGCCGAAGCTGAGTATATTGCTACTTCAGCATGTTGCTCTCAAGTTCTTTGGATTCAAAACCAGATGCTTGATTATGGTTTTAACTTTTTGCATACACCAATTTCTATTGAAAACATAGCTGTGTCTTTATAACTAATAATCCAGTTCAGCACTCGAAAACAAAACATATTGAAATCAGATATTATTCTTGAGAGACTGTGCTGAAAAGGGTTTAATCAAATTGATTCAAGTACCAACAGAAAATCAATTAGCTGATTTGTTTACCAAGGCATTTGAACCTAGTAGGTTTGAGTTTTTGATTAAGTCAATTGGCATGATTAACCTTGAGTAAAACTTTGAAAAATATCAAAAATATTTTAAAAACATCAGAAAAATAATAAAAAAGAAATCAAGTCATATGAAGAAAAGAATCTTGGGAAATGATATAATTACAGTCGTTATATCATTCACTGTGCTTAATTTTAAAATGTAAAAGACTGAAATAACTTACCAGATATGTTGGTAGGTTCAACTTGGAAGAAAAGATACATGCAGTGATGAATTAAAGACATATTCAATTGTGAAACACTCATCACTAAGTACAGGTATGTATTGCTTATCTGAATGCATGTGTATGTAGTAACCTAAACACACCAGGTAATGATACTTTATGAATCTCTTTCACCACATCATGTTTCATCTTTGTTTTGCTGAGCAAAGACCTGATGAAACTTGCACATAGTGCAGATGTCATGATCCAAAAGATTCCTAATGTGGAACACCTCCAAAATTGGATGAATCAACAAAATAATACATTCCAAGTGAATGATCAAAAGAATCCTATCATGGATCACCTCCAAAGTGAAGTGAAAAGAATCCCAATGTGGATCAACATGAAAAAGGATCAAATTAAAAGAATCCCAATGGGGATTAGTGAATATGAGATTTCATAACTTAAATAACCTGGTAAGAAAAGTTGCGACAAAATTCTACCATGCATTGTATGAGGAGGGTTGATCATTCCATGCTTATGTGTGTGAGGTACACACTGAATAATAAATCAACCAAAACATGATAAAAGTCATGTGCATCAAAATATCGACTAGGTATGAACTTTAGAGGACAAACATACCTTCAATCTTCAAGTTCATAATCATGTCCATTTAATTATAAAGGATGCACATGTGTAATGTAAGATTGATATGATCCCAACAAAGATTTTTTCTCTTCATTATTATATTAATCAAAAAATTATTCAAAACTTTTAAAATCTTTAAAGTTTCTCTCCAGATGTGGACATAAACTTTAGGGGGAGTAATTTAAAATTTTTAAGTAAGTTCAAAATTTTGTTTATTAACTCAATTTTGACAAACAAAACAAAAGGAATTTTAGTTGGTGTTGTTGCAATAAGTCAACCATTATATCTCAGCTTATGCAGATTCTTAAAAGCATGATAAGCCCAAGATTGTCAAAATTGGGAAACTAGTATTGTTGTAACATACAAGTCAATCCAAGCAAAAATTTACAACTCTAACAGCCAACTTCATAAGAAAATAAATCAAGGACACGTTCTCATAAGATGAATAATCAATTCAATCACATTAACTTTTGATTTAGTTCAAAAGATAATGTAGGTAAGTGCATTAGTTAACGCGGGTGAAGGTAACCCACTCATATAACTAATGCAGGTAACAATAATTTTTGAAGTGCAACTAATGCGGAGAATGATTTTACTCTACCGTATTAGTGTGTGAACTAAATGTGAAGTTTGCTCTACCGCATTTACTACAGTACACAAATGTGGACAACCAAAATTCCAAGTTTAACTTCCACATTTGCAACAGTATGCAATACGGACAACCAAAATTTCAAGTTTAACTTCCGCATTTGCAACAGTGCCCAAATGCGGATAGAATAAAATCAAACGCATTTGTAACAGTAGAGTAATGCGGACAGTCAATCAATAATTAAGTCTTCCGCATTAGCTACAGTCACAAATGCGGATGACCAAAAGTAGTCAAATGTGGACTGTCAAGTCAAAAGTTTGTCTTCCGCATATGCTATAGTTAACAAATGCGAATCACCAAAATCAAAAAATTAACCTTTAGCATTTGCTACAATGTTGACTGTATATGCTTGTAAACTTGTAAAATTTTTCAAATTGTATTATTTGACTATTTAAAGGAATTTGAAAAGGTCATTTAATACTTTTCAAATTTGAGAGAACTTATAGTGAGACGAGCGTAAAACTACAATACACCACTATCATTCATCATCATCATCACAAACATTCAAAGATTTTGTTGTGTTTCATCCTTTAACATTCTTGTCATCGATTCAGAACAGTAGTCATTTCGAAGATAAGGTATAACTTCAACAGATTTTGAAACCAAAACCTAAGTCTTGAACGGCTACCCAAAATCGAACGATGAACTAGAAAACTATTGAAGAACACCAAAATCTAAATCATTAAGTGATGTAATACACATTTTCGATGTCAATAAACAAGTAAACTAATAGGAATTCAACTAATATTGAAGACCATGACAACCGTGTTTACTGAGAAAAACAGCAATGTGAAAAGAAAAGTGTGAAACAAATCAAAGTCAAAGTTAAAGTCAAAATTATGAACTAACACACATGTCTCTTGTGCAGATTACATGGCAAACCTCACATGGAGCAAGCTCCATAACGTCAGCGGTTATCTAAACCTGATGTGCCTAAGCAGAAGGTTTTAGAGATATGATAAGATTCCTATCTACCACAAGGGTAGCATATGCTATAACAATAAGACCTACAATCTATGAGAATCCCATCCGGTCTTTCTGGGAATCAACTGAAGTAGTTGAAGAAAATGGAGTGAAAACTCTTATTGGCAAGATCAACACTGAAGATGATCACAGAAGAATCAGTTAGAAGATGTCTTCAATTCAATGACGATGCAGATGATCCTCTTGAATTGGATGATGAGGAGATAACCATATTTTTCTCTGAAATTGGTTATGAAGGGAGCTATGAAGCCAAACAGATAGTCAAAGGATTAGTGGATCTGCCCTGGAGACTCCTAATTCATATGTTCCAACACTATCTATCTAAAAGGAAAACAGGATGGAATGACATTCCAGTCCTCACATCTTTTGCCATCTGTGCTCTCTGCACCAACAGAAGATTTAACATGTTAGCATATGTATTCAATGACCTAATCTCAAACATTCAAGAAGGGTTGAGATACAAATTTCTAATGTACCCCAGATTTATTCAATGTCCAATGAATGAAACATTTCATGACATTGCTAATAAAGGACCAGTACTTAATATTCCTCATTATGATGCAAGATCCTATAAGTACATCAAAAAGAAGAACCCAAGGAACTTCTACAGTGGTGCCCCTTCACCCCTTCTTCCTTGGATGTTTGAACAAATACACCAAGCAGATCAAGCACAACCTCCTCCACAACCACCTCCACAACCAATACCACAACCACCTCCACAACCACCTCCACAACCACCTCCACAACCAATACCACAACCACCTCCACAACCAATACCACAACCACCTCCACAACGAATACCATAACCACCTCCATAACCAATACCACAACCACCTCCACAACCAATACCACAACCAATAGCTCAACCATCACCTTTACCTTCACCAATACCATCATTTCCTTCACCACAACAAACACCACCTATGATTACTCAACCTACACCTACACACCACATCATCAATCTCCTATATCACCACACCAATCTCCTATTCCTCCTTACCAACCATTACCATCATCAATTGATCACCCTGCTGAACCAGAAGGATCAACAAATCCATCCAAATCATCTTTTGATGAGGAGGCTCATCATGATCAAACCAGAGCTGTGAATGAACCTTCTAAGGCTGCTCCTTCTGAGAGCTATGCTAAATCAAACATTAATAGGCCTGATGAAAAAGATGAATTGATAATTGAGTTGTCACTCAAAGTAGAAAGGATGAAAAGAACACTAAACAGGAGAGCATGAATTATAAATGACAGAATTCTAGAACTCGATGAGAAAGAAGGAGAATTGAAAGATCTCAAAGAAAAACATGCAGTTGAAAGAATGGAACAAGCCAAAGAATTGAAAATCTAAAAGATGCACTGAAACACTCAAGAGAAGAAGTGAGTGGTCATATAGACACTCTTGAAATACAAACTATTGCCATGGAGGAACAAGAAAACATAATAAGGAACAAGCTGATATCATCTCGAAACTGGAAAAGGAAATTGAGAGCAAAAACAAAAAATATCTGAGCTTGAAATGATGATTAAAAGAACTGATGAGAAGGATAATGAGGAAAAAGAAGAACAAAAGAATGATGATGAGAATGAAGAACAAGTGGATGATGAAAGTGAAACTGAGATTAAAGACCAGAGCTTAGACATGGTAGTGTATTCTGGAAACACTAACCACTCAGACTCAGAAAAGGGTGAATTTGAAGAACTCTTCAGTGCTTTGGATAGTTTTGCTTCTGAACAATTCAGCATTGATGATGACTTTTGGGAATCCATTAACAATCAAGAACTGAGGCAGAGCCTTTTGTATTCATTCTGAAATCACCAGTGCCATTGGAAAAGGAATTGTCTCTGCAAATTGTCCCTACCATATCATTGACAGAAGAACAAAAAGTGAAACTAAGAGAAAAATATGAACAAGAAAGGAAAGAAGAAACTGCACATAAACAAAGTGAAATGAAGGATCAAGAGCCAAGCACACCTGAAAGGGTCCCTGAACCAAAAGATCAAGCTGAAACCTCTAGCCCACAACTTCAAACTTACTCACGAAAGAGGAAGTATTTGGCAGAAAAGGCTAAAGGCAAGAGGCCAATAACTGAAGAAGAACCGTCAAAGAAGCAAAAAGATGACCCAAGAAGTTTAGCAGCAATTGCTGAATTCTTGGAAGAACATGAGCAGGCAGAAGCTCAGTTGAAAAAGTTGGCCAGAGCAATTGATTTTGAAGAAGGAGAAATTGCTGATGAAGATGAAGTGTTAAAGGATGTTCTCATGGACAGTCCTCTTAAAGAAGAACAGTGAGTAGAAGAAATGGTAACCAAAGCTCAAACTAATGACTTGATGATTAAAGCCATGTTCTTGATCAATCAAGGCTATGATCCTGATGAAGTATTTGCAATGACTTATGAGAAAATGAAAGAAGAGGAAGAGAAAAAGAAGCTACTGCTTGATCCAACAATAGACACTGACTATGAGAAGACAATGTCAAAGGACACTCCAATACTCAAAGACTCATCCATGAAGAAACCTACAAGGTATGAAGTTCCACTACTAAGAAGGGGTCCTCTACAAAAGCTTTCCCAAATGAAGAAATCAACCTCATCCCATGAATCATTATTTCCTGATCCTTATAACATGTCTGATAAGGAAATGAAGGAATACCTTTCAAGTCAGGGATTCACAAAAAGAAAGATTGCAAACATGAAGACAAATTCATTAAGGGCTGCCACACTACAATTAATCAACGAAAAGAAAGATAAACTCAAGAAACTGGAAGAAGAGTTGACAAAAACCAAACCAAAAAACAGAATGTCAGCTGAAGACATGCTGCTGAACATAAAAGATCAAGAACTACTTGCCCCGGTACTCCACAAATATCCTGAATGGTTTGCAGAACCATCTCAGTTGAAGCTTCAGGAAGGACTGACCACTGCTGAACTGATCAGAGGGGTATCTACTCCAAAGGGGAAGATAGATCAGAAGATAATAGCATGGAAGTATGATAGCACCTCGAACATGTTCATGGTGAAGAGAATCTCAGGGCTAGTACAATTCTTCACAGAGTACTCAGCTCTAGTAAATTCCCTTGAGATTCATGATTTGAAGGAACTAGCTTAACTTCAACTGATCAATCATGCAGCTATGTTCAGGGGATATGAATTTGAGAATATACTTAAGATGTTCAAAAGGACAAACAACTTCATTTCATTAAAGACAATTTGCTTAAGGAAAGATAAAACATTTGTCAATCCTCTGGAAAAGAAGAAAAAGGTGGAAGCAGAAGAAATAGTATTCCCTGAGTTGAAGGTGAAGCCAACTGAGTCTTTAAAGAGGAAAGTAGTGTCTGGTACTCATTCTTCCATTCCTATCTCAAATGTGTACTATGATGAGAGAACACATGAGCTGGTGATAGAAAGGAAGTGGGGAGGAAAAGAAGTAGCTGACATTAGACTTTTCAGTGGATATGAAGTGAGACTACTTGATGAATCATACATCCACTACATTTATACCAGGAACTTCAGGGAATTAAACAACAAATTGGGTGAACAAGACATGCACTTCTTTTTGAAATGCATCAAGCTGTTAAAATTGGCCTATGACAGAATAAAGATTAAAAGAGATAAAAGAAAGAAGAAGAAACCACCACTGCAACTTGGAAACATTGTTAAGCTTGAAGTGGATGTGGGAGGGAGTTTATTGATTCATAGAGATGGTCTTTCAACAATCTCCATATGGGAACCGATTTCTCTGAAAAAGTTACCAATGGAAGCCATCTACAACATGAGCAGAATGAAAATACATGTGCTGAGTAGAGACAAGATGACCGAAGCAACTGATTTTGTAAACATGATCAAGGCCATTCTGGATCCCACCAAAGTAGCATTTATACTACCTTCTGAAGACCAAGCTGAATCTTCACAACATCAATCACGTCCTAAACATTGAGGAAAACTAGGCTGTATAATCCTTAGAGGGAGTATTGTTGCACCCTGAAAGGATCATACATGCCAACTCAATGGGTGAAGTGATGATTGTTTAGCTGTAATCCCACAAGTCCAAGATGCAATGCGGATGAAGAAATACAAGAAAAATAACAAGTATTATCTTCCGCATTAGTCAATGCGGAAGACAAAAATATGATGCGGACAAGTGTTTCTCTTCCACATTAACTAATGCGGAAGACACAATACTTATGTTGAAGAAGATACTCTTTCGCATTGACTAATGCGGAAGAACAAAAGAAGATACGGACAAGACTTTGATCATCCGCATTGACAAATGCGGATGACCAACCTAATGCGCACAAGTATTTATTCATCCGCATTAACAAATGCAGATGACCAACTGACTAATGCTGATGATCAAATGGATATGTGGATCCAGATTATCTCATCCACATTTTTCAATGCGGATGAACAAGCAGAAATGTGGATCAAGACTTAGACTAGTTTCTGATGTAATAGGTCAGCGGTAGTTTAGTCATTTTGTAAAGGCATCTTGTCTTATCTATAAATAGAATAGTTTACCTCGTACTGAGGTGACGGTTGATAGATAGAGGATTTTGTTGTAATTATTCTCTGTAATTTGTCAACTTTCATATATCAACACAAACATAAATTTATGAGTAATATTTCTTGCTTTGATTGTTTGTTTCCGCCACTCAATTGTTGACTTGATTATCATATCAACCCAGTTAGATTCAGTCTGCATATCTTAGCAAGTTGCTCATCAGTAAGGTCGTGGATTATCTCTCCTTCTTCAGGAGTGTAACTCACAAACCTCCTAACTATCCCTTGCAGATCAAGTATCATTGTGAGCTGAGACTTGATCTGTTGAAGGGGAGCAACATCATACTCATCTTGCTGAGATGTGTGATCTGCTTGATTTTAAACATATAAACATATCATGCATCAGTAAATAATCAAAGCAGTAAACATCAAATATATACATAGAAATTAATTACATAAAATTAATCCAAAAAATTCAATTACAATGGTTTCAAGTACATAAATATCTAAACATTACTTTTCCCCTGAATATCCGACACATCAGTAGGAAGGGCAGAAGATAAGGCTCCTTGGTCTTGATTTCTCTTTGTATGTCTCTCTTGACCATGAGCTGATGTAGATCCAACTGTATCTCCTTTATCATCATCATCATTGTTCTATCTTTCCCTTGTCTCTTCCTTCTCACTAGCCTCATCATCATCACTATCATCATCTTCACCATCATCATCATCTCATCATCATCATCATCATCATCATCATCATCATTATCATCATCATCATCATCATCATCATCATCTCCTTCTCTTATCTTGAGTGGCTCATCCTTTGAGCCCTTGAGCTTGAGCATGATGGTCATGTTAGAAGCCTACAACTCCTCTATCCTCTTTGCTAAGTGGACATTTTGCTCCTAGAGTTGGGAAAGCTCTAGACTTTGAGCAGCCATTTGTTGTGCCTGCTGCTCAATCTGTTGCGCTTGCTGAGATATCTACCGAGATTATGCAGCAGTAAGCTCTACTAACTGACGAATCTGAGCAGTCTTCTCGTCGTCGGCTGCCAACAGCTTCAGCACCATACGGTTCAGTGCTGAGAGTTGTTCCTCTACCCCACTGGGAGGTACACATGATCCAGATGGAAATGAGGGGTAAGATGACGGTCCTGCTTGGTGGCTAGAGGTGGTGGTGGTGGCAGTAGTGAATATTGGGGGTGGTATAGATGTGGGTAGTGGTGGATGAGCTGTAGTGGTGGTGGATGGGATGTGGGTAAGTGGTGGAGTGGGTGTGGTTGTAGTGTGTGAGGTGGTGGCAGGTGGTGTGGTAGTAGTGGTGGTGGGCGCGTCCAGGGCACATGAGGGATCTCAAGCAGGATAAAATTTCGTCCAGGGCACATGATAAACTTCAGTCTTTTCCCTTTCTTGCCATAGGGGTGTGCCATCCTCTTCGTCCTTGAGCCTCTAGGCACAGAGGCTCCCCTTGCCTGCTGGGCGCGTCCAGGGCACATGAGGGATCTCAATCAGCAGCAGCATCCCCGGACTCCCCTGGGTCTCCACCAACCACCCATAAACCTCTCTCTATGGCAACCACCTTGCTGCTCACAGTCCTCGTAAGAGGCTCCTCATCACTCTCTGCCTCCTCATATGGAGGATAGAAATCCTGGTGAAAGCTGGCAGTGGTGGCATCTGTAGGGAGTGGAGATATAACGTGGGTAATGGGGCCCCTAATAGAAGCAGGCCTAGATTCTCTGCCGGTGGTTCAAATTAACCTGTTTGAGACCAGTCTGGTTCAATCATGCGATTGAACCATACGACTAAGTTCAGTTGGTTGACCTAACAGGCGACTGAATACAGTCGGGTGACTAAACATGCGAGTGAGTTCAATCGGGTGACTGAGCCTGCGATTGGTTCAGTCGGCCGACTGAGCTCATTCGGATTATCTATTCGGCGGACTGAGTCGTTTGGCAAGCTCAGTCGTGCGATTGGAGTTCATCCGGGTGTCCAGTCGTCTGACCTACTGTTTGTTCGAATGACATTCAAATTTTGAGCAATTCTTCAAATTAGACGTTGTGTTTTGGTTCATTAGACTCGCAATCAACCTACTAATCATCTAATAACCTAGATTTCAACATTTTACTTAGTTTAGTTAGGTTATTTGTCCAATTTCCGTCTCGGGTCTTGGTTAGGGCCGAATGTCGTGATTTAGGGCTCAAATCAACCGAAATTTTGTTGAATAGCACCGCATTATACCTGTATAATCACCACAAAACATCAGAATATCAAAATAAGTAGGCAAATTAGGTCTGAAGAAATTATGGCAGAGTAACGACACTTTATGCGATTTTAGGGAGAATGGGGGTGATGAGTTTATTCGATAAACTATGGCCCTATTTATACTGAATCTGATTTCAATCGGGCGACTGGGCCCATTCGCTCTGTTCATTCAGACGATTGGACCTCAGTCGTGCAATTGGTTCAGTCGATCACATTCAGTCAGCTGACTGGGTTTCAGTCGGGCGACTGGCTCAATCTTGTAAGCCATTCATGTGAATGGTTCATACTCATGCTCCATTCGTTTGTATGGGGAATAAGTATGGTCCAATCATATGATTGGTTCATACTTATAGTCCAGTCGTGCGAATGGATCATATTCATGATTTTGACTTTATGACCATTTGACATTTTACACCCTTTAACTATTGATTAAACATTTTGAGCATACGATCATCTCAGACATGATCCTTTTAACTTGGAAAACTTTTGATCACCTCAGATGTGATCCTTTTAAAACAATTTATCACCTCAGACGTGACTCATTTTACATTTGAAAGCATGTGTGATCACCTCAGACGTGACCCTTTTAAGTGATTTAATTCCAGATTGAATTCCACGACATAGTCCGACTGATACAACTAGACTGACTCAAACAAATTTAAACAAAATAAAATTTAACTAACAGTACTAAAATGTTTTTGTGTTTTTATGTGGAGTGGAAATTCTAAGACAGAAATCTACCAGATTTATTCCATTGAACAGGCAGCTTCAAGTTATTTTGACCATAAGTGACACGGTTCATTATGGAATCATACAAGTAATCAAATCATTCAGGACGTGTTTCCAAATTCCGTTGATGCTAGATTCTTGTTTTCATCGAGGGTCATTTAGCAATATTAGGAAATCATACGGGTACTACAAGGTGCATACGTTGATTTGGATTTTCAAGAATTGCAGCCACACTAATTGTTAGTATAATTGTCTACTTAAATCCATACACAGGCTTTTGACCAAGATTGGTGATAGAATAGGTTATGTTATTTCAACCAACATTTGTGGAGCCCACACTTATATGGTAATCAACATTCCTCAGGGGATTTTTGAGCGGTCTACGGGTATTTTTGCAAGAAGAGATTATTCTTAGAGCTTTCAAAGAGAAGCCAAACCTCAGGTCAGTGCCACCGCATAGCAGAGAGGCGGCAAACAACAATGAACTCTATAATATCTGGGTTATGCTTATCCTCAGGTCAATGCCATCGCACAACAGAGAGGCACACAACCTATCTTCTTGTTAGAGCATAATTATTCTTTTGCACATAACGCACCAACAACATAGGTTTATCAGCTTGATTGCGTTGATATTTCATTTTTTGTGCTTTGCTCTTTTAGTGGCATCCGCACACATTTATGGCATTTATTTGCTTGTCACCCCTTATGGGAAATAACTGATTGTGTTAACCAGTGATAAGATGGGAACCCACAGTCAGTTGAACAGTTTAGTTTAAATTGAGTTCACCAATGAGGTCTAATCATCTATTGTATGAATCTACCGACACATCATGTAGTGATCTAACAACCTGAAGATCTACTTTCTTTGCATTACCTTAGTAGTAGCCAGTGTACTATCATTTTTCCTTTTATATTGCCCAGGCATCTCAGACTTATACTTTGAACGTTGCATCTAATTCAATTTAATATTTTAAAGTCCCAAATGTTTTGTTCCTGTGTACTATCATTTTCCATAGTCATTGAATCGGTTTCACAGAGCCGATCTCATTTCTATCAGCTAGCCCGTCCTCCTCCCTCTTTTTTAATTACTGACTTAACCTATTCTCCCCCTAAAATTCTAAAACCGTAAAAGGATTGCGTTTTTAGGATTTTAATAGGTGAAGAAATAATAGCAATAAAATTAATTAAATAAAATAAACTAAAATTAAAGAAAATAAAGAGAAAAATGAACATTTCGCATCGGACTAGGCATGCTCATCTTCTTAAATTACCTCACTTTTCTTTTTAATGCTGTTGACCTCTAACAAGTATAGAAAATGTGGTTTATCAAAAGGTTTTGTATAGAGGTCAGCACGTTGAAAATTCGTGTTTATTTTAACAACATCGATTAGGTTCTTTTCAAAACAATCACGTATAAAGTGATATAAAATGCCGATGTGTTTGGTCTTAGGATGTTGGACCGGATTTTTAGTAACGGCTATTGTAGCAAAATTATCAATAAAGATAGAGGTGTTAGAAAATTTCAAACCGTAGTCCCGCATCTATTGTTGAATCCAGATGCTTTGAGAACAGCGGCTTGCCGCAGCAACATATTCAGCTTCACAAGTTGACAACGCAACTGATGTCTGCTTCTTACACTGCCACATGACTAATCTTTTCCCAAGGAATTGACAACCTGCTGATGTAGATTTGTAATTCATCTTGCAGCCGCCATAATCCGAGTCATTGTACGCGGTTAGCTCAAATTCATCATCATAAGGATACCACAATCCAAGTATGGGTGTACTTTTCAGATAACGGAATATCCTTTTGACCCCAATAAGATGGTGAACTTTTGGTTTTGCCTAATATCTTGAACAAAGACACGTTGCATACATGATATCAGGTCTTGAGGCAGTGAGGTACATGAGGGATCCAATCATTCCTCGGTACATGGTGGCATCAACCAGATTACCATTCTCGTCGGGTGCTACATCATGGTTTGTAGCAAGTGGAGTCCCAGCTACGGAAGCATTCTCCATATCAAACCGACTGAGAGTATCCCCGACATACTTGGTCTGATGTAGGAATATCCCCTTTAGTGTTTGATCCAAAGACCAATATCTTCCGAAGCCAAACATGAAGTTTCACACATGAAACCAGAAAATACTCTAAGTGTGAAAATCTTCCGAAGCCAAGACCAATATCTTCCGAAGCCAAACATGAAGTCTTTTGAAGCCTCAGAGACAAAGTCTTCTGAATCTTCAAGTTCATGAAGACAGATTTCTTCCAAATACTTTTAGTAACATGCTTTATCTGATGTACTATTCCATAATGCTGAACACCTTTCCGCTGCATCTCTGCAAATACCAACTTACATGAGTTGGTGAAAAGGTCCATGTTTTTGTAGTTGTACATTGAGGTCTTGAGACTGTAACTTTCTACTTTATGTACTTTATCCTTTTTCTAATAGATAAGGATGTGAGCTATGGCATGTCATAGTCACAAGTCAAAAGACAATCTGCCTTTTGACTCTACAATTGATTTTGTTTGTGTCTAGTCAATTGTATCCGGCTGGCTTTCAAAGTATAGCCGACTGTAGGATGCAGTATAAGTATCTCATCTTCTTTGATCTTTCTATTATGCTTTGTAACACTTGTAATAGAACATAGAGAAAGCAATATACTACATTCTTGAAAACCATACATTTGTGTTCTTTGTGTTCTATCTCTTGCATTACTTGTGTTCTTAGTATCTCAACTTGGTTAATCCAGTTTACTGTTTGATCAAAGTTTAGTTAATCTCCTCTTTGTGTTGTTGTGTTGTACCTTACACCCTTTAACGATCCTGCAGGTGAGCTTTCTGCCTTTTCTGAAAAATTTCTTTGCTCTCATAGCAATCATGGCCATTTGCCATTGATGATCCATTTCTTCCACATCATCTGGATCCATTTCCTCCAGATCTTCCTAGATCAGATGAGCAGAAATGAGTCTTCCTCCTAAATATGCTTCAAAGCTTGCAACAAAGGCATTGTAAGTTGCCTTTTGTTCTTTTGATTTTGTGTCTTCAGGAGTGGTTGTAGGAGCAGCAGTGACTCTGGATGCTTAGGATGATGTTGATGGATGATTAGTTGATGGAGTTGTAATGAACCCTATGGTATTTAGTTGATCTCTTAATGAGATGAAATCATCCTCCTCAGTAATGAAGGCATTTTCCACGGAATGAAATTCTAATGGAAATTTGTATGCCTTAATCACTCTTGGTCCACCTAAATTCCTGCTTCTTTCATCAAGTTCTAATGCTTCTATTTTGGCTATCATGATGTCCAAAGTAGTACTCCCAAGATTAAGAGTATTTTTCAGCATTGGTACATTCTGTTTCCAGCTTTCAGGATGGCTGTGCAGCATTTTCTTGTTTAATTCCTTGATTTTGTAAGTGACTCCCATGATTTCTAAGTCATTTACCAACTATACAAATCTGTGCAGTTGTCTGGATATTGACTCCCCCTTGGTGTGATGAAATGTTTCGTACTGATTAACAAGCTTGTCCTTGTTAATTTCTGCTACTTCACTGCTTCCCTCACACATGATTTGTAGTGCATCCCATACAGGTTTTGCAGTACCATATTTCTCCAATCTTTTCAGCATATTGATCTTGAGTGCTTGAGTTAGGATAGAGTAAGCTTTTTGATCAATCTTGATTTTCTTGTAATCTTCATCATCAAGAGTTAGATCTTCAGTGGGTATCCTTGTAATTTTGTAAATTGCAGCTTGATCTACAGATAGAGTGATAAGGATGTGTGGCCCCTTGCATATTAAGATCCAAATATCAGGATCTACACCTATAATGTAATTCCTAAACCTAATTTTCCATTGTTTAAACTCAGATTTGTGTTTAAGCATTGGAGGTTTAGGTGTATGGCCAAGTTCTGAGTAACTGTGAGAATCCATTTTAACAGGTAGTTTTGACTTGTTTTAATTACCAATTAGATGATTGTAGGTTCAATTAGTCCAAATAGTCTAAATCGTTCAACAACTGCTCAGTAAATCATAATTGTTAATGTTTCTTAGTTATGTTGCAACTTCTGTTCTTTATATTAATCTGAAGGTTTTGTGTATGGTTCTTGATGGTGAGACGTGTTGACAGAGATCTTCTTAAGAGTATTGTCTGCTTTTTACTAATAGAGATGATGGAATACTCTATTAGCAACTCAATCACTAGATCCATCATGTTCTATTCAGATCTTGGGTAGATCTGAAAAAGAACTGAGAGCCAAACCTCTGATACCAATTGACTGGGTGTGAGATTGAGATTCTCAGTAAGGATCGAAGATAATGATTGAGTTAATGATTGAATGGCGGAATCATAAAATCAAGAAACATTCAATGCAGAAGAAATAATCATAAATGCTTTGTATATATTAATAAAGGTGATTGATTACAATGACTGCTAGGGTTCAACAAGAAAAGTAATAATGCACCTAGAGAATACAAAATATTCTCATTGTCTAAATTATGTCACCTCATGTACGAGGTTTTCTATTCTATTTATAGGCAGACAAGACGCCTTTTACAAAATGACTAAACTACCCCTAAACTATTACATCAGAACTAGTCTAAGTCTTGATCTGCATCTTTGCTTCTTCATCCGCATTGGCAAATGCGGATGAGTTGACTTGATCAGCAATTCTTCACTAGATCATCCGCATTAGTATGTTGGTCGTCCGCATTGGTTAATGCGGATGAAAAATATACTTCTGCGCATTTGTGTGGTCATCCACATTGGCAAATGCGGATGAACAAAATCTTGTCCGCATTACTTTTTGGTCTTCCGCATTTGTTAATATGGAAGAACAAATACTTTTCAGCCTTTGTTATTTGCCTTCCACATTGACAAATGCGGATAGCCATACTTCGTGTTTCTTCTATGCAACATCTTCATCCGCATTACTTCTTGGACTTGTGGGAATCCAGCAGAGCAACCATCAACTCTCCCATTGAATTGGCATGTATAATCCTTTGAGGGTCCAATAGTTACATATAAGTTAAGTATTATATATATTAAAGTGGAAGATGATATTAATGAAAAGTGAAACTTAATGAATGTTACTCCCGAGCCTGTTTAATGATGAAAAGTCTTGCAAGCACTATGAAAGACTTCACTTATGTGAGTCTGATGTATGATTATTGATCCGTAGTCATGAGCAGGCTATGTGCCTTGTAGTGTGGATCAACTGTCGGGGGTTAGCTACCATGATGATATGTACCAACAGGGATCGACATTCGTTGTCTATAAATATGGAACTCTTGCTTTGTGCAATCTCGTTTATGATGAAGTGAAAGATATGAAAGAATGAAAGATAATGAACATGCTTATTAAGTTGAAAATGTTATGTATTATTGTAACACCCAATTATTTTAAAAAAACAAGACATGAAGAATAAATGAAAGAAAAGCAATAAAGTCCAAGTGGAAGGACTAAAAGAGTCTAATAGGACAAATCTTTGAAAAGTTGGTGTAAAGGTGGGCATGGTCGCCCACCCACACTTCACATCACCATTTTCTTTTGGTTTTAGAGAGAGAGAGAGAGCAGAGGAACTCTCTGCTGAAGAAAAGGAGAAGAAGAGAAGTCGAATTCAAGGTAAGAATTCGTGGTTTTTAAGTGTTTATGACAGGTTTTATCCCGTTATATGCTTATGTGCTTATGTGTTTTGTATGTGCTTGGGTGTGTGTGTTTGGTGGTGTTTTTAGGTGTTTAAACTCATTTGCAAAAGGGTTTGAAGAAAAACACCCAAGTTCCACCAGGTGAGTTCTAGACCCCGGTTTTTACTTGATTTAAACTATCTTTGGGGCTGAAATGTATTAAAATGATTTTCAAAGTTTATGTATGTTTACTCGTATGTATTATGCATGTTGGATGTTAATTCTTGAATGCTTATAGGTTGTTCATGTTTAGAATAGCCATATTAGCTTAGAATAGATGGCTTTGATGATTGGGTTTGAAAACATACTAGAAACATGTTACACAGAAGGTCCATGCGAGATAAGGCTCATGCGCCTAAAAATGCCTTAGAAGGATTAAGTGTAATCCATGCGCCTGAACAGTAGCCCATGCGCCTAAGATTACCTTAGGAATGTTCAAGTATAGCCCATGCCCCTGAACAGTGGTCCATGAACCTAGAGATATTAGTCGGACGACTAAGTACAGGGCCATGCACCCCAATAGTGCCCATGCGCCCAAGAGGCCCATGCGCCTAAGTGTCCATGCGTCCGAATAACCCATGCGCCTAAGTGTTCATGCGCCGAATAGTGCCCATGCGCCTGAATAGGTCATGCGCCTAAGTGATAAAATGATTCAGTGTTGGCTGATGCGCCTACATAGTAATGAAACGCCCAAATAGGGCTCATGCGCCCAAATAGTGTCAAAGCACCTAGATACTTAGAAATTATTACAGAATTTTTGGGGAGTCTGCATTTTTAGGGTTTTGACCGAGGTTGACTAGGGCTCATTTATGATGATGTTCCATGCATGATTATGATTGTTCCTTATTATTATTATTGCTATTATTATTATTACTTATAGTATGTGACTTTATGTGGTATGTTTATCATCGTAACGTAAAGTATTTTGTAATAAAAAGAGAAAGAGCAATAAAGAAAAGAGAGGAACATTAATAAAATGTTAACAATTCTTGCAAGCTTACAGGAGTGACACGACCATACTGTCGTTAGCTCGACCGTGTTGCGGGTTAGCTACCCCATACGACACGACCATACTGTCGTTAGCATGCCCTGGGTGATTGGGTCGGCCTTGCATATAATTCACCCTTTCTAGGGATATAGTTGACCCTTTCGAGGGATATAGTTGACCCTTTCGAGGGATATAGTTGACCCTTTCGAGGGATATAGTTGACCCTTTCGAGGGATATAGTTGACCCTTTTGAGGGATACAGCTGACCCTTTCGAGGGATATAGTTGACCCTTTTGAGGGATATAGATGGCCCATCACCCGTTTTCCATCGCGCATACAGTTGGGGTATTGCTCATTGGTCCATACAGAAAGTGAAAGATAAAGATAAAAGATTACAGTACAGAAAGTATTTTATTACTTTTAAAACTAGAACTCACTGAGCAACACTGACTTTTATACATTTTCAGTTGGCAAGTAATTATTGCTGAGGATGGCATGAGGGTGAAGCTACTCGGCAGGGAAAGACTGACATCCATTCGTAATTTATGTTGCTGTTGTTTTGTAATGAAGTAAAACAGTTCTTTTGTAATCAGTTAAACGATGATGTATTGCTTAACAACAGTGGTTTAAATGAAATGAATGGTTTTCGACAAATTATTTCCGCTGCTTAAGTTTGTATAATTAAATGTTTAATGTTTTAGCTGTAGTGGTTGACCAACTGTGAGGCCTCCGCGAACGGGGCCTTACAAGTTGGTATCAGAGCCAAAGTTTTAGAGAATTGGGTTAATAAACTTTTAAAACCTAAACTTAAGCTGAAAATGGGACAAATGGAGGGATGTCAGCCCGAGTAGCTACATGCCATAAGGTATGTCTTTTCTAAATGTTAACCGCTATTATGTGCGCATGCTATTTGATTATGTGCTCTTAGTAGATTTAGATACTGATTAAGTCAGGATAGGAGATGCTTGGGGTATGTAGAGTAAAGTAAGTGGCTAATCACAACTGCCATTGTAATTAGGGACTTACTATACTTGACATAAACTGAGTGTTACCTTGAATAACCGCTTTAGTGATTGAATCTTATAATGTGCATTTAGAGGATGGTTGGCAGTAGATATTCGAAAGCCTCTCATGGTGGAGGTCACGGTGCTACTCCATGACCCAAGAGAGGGAGACCTAGAGTCGAGAAAGTGTTTCATGAAGAACTAGAGACCCCTCATCCGGAGGGTGGCGACGAGAGCGCCAATCTAAGAGCCTCAGTAAACGAGGTTGTGATGGAAGAGTTCATCAGGTCATGTAGATGATTCTACCGTCTATGGTTACCGAAGTGATCAAGGCAGTAAGGGAAGGGGAAAGAAAAGAAAGAAATAGGTCCTCGGGAGGGCGGGAACAACCAGATCCGGAAACGGTTCTCTTTGATGATAAGGAGGAGGAAGAAGAAGAGCCTGCGCCAGAGGCGACCCGAGGCTGTAACTATGGGGCGTTTATGAGATGCAAGCCCCCTACTTTTAATGGAAACGGCACTGCTGCAGCTGCTCACTGGTAGGTGAGGGAAATGGAGGCTGTCCTCGATATCAGTGAGTGCCATGAAGATCAGAAGGTGAAATTCGCTACCCACTCTTTTTTGGACTCGGCTTTGTGCTGGTGGGACAACATTGTCCAAGCCGAGGGTAGAAGGGCTATTGGGAGAATGAGATGGCCTAAACTGAAGAAGTTAGTGATTGAGGAATTTTGTCCTCACAGAGAGATGGATAAGGTAGAAAGAGATTTCCTGCAGCTGGAGGCGGGAACGATGACACAACAGCAGTACACCACTAAATTTAATGAAATGGCACAGCTGGTACCTAATCAAGTGACACGACTGTCACGAAAGATTAAAAGATACATCCAGGGGCTGCCGACGGATATCCATAGGCATATGATCGCCGCCCGGCCGAGCACTTTTAGGTCGGTGGTTGATTTGGCTGGTAGATTATATGATCCGCACGAGGTGGTGGTGGCTGAGGTGAAGAGGATGAGTGCGGATGGAAGGAACAGGAATGGGAAGAGATTTGGATGTGGTGGTTTTACTTCAAACAACAAGACGGTGAAGGTGAACGACCGTGGAGTGTCTTCAAGATCAGGGCTGAGGAGGTGTGACAAATGTGGAAGGGAGCATACAGGAGAGTGCAGGATGGGGATGAACGTATGCTTCAAGTGTGGCTAGCCTGGCCACATCGCTAAAGACTGTAAGAAGCCGAGGGCGGAGAGCTCTAGAGCAGAGAAGAAGAAGCCGGAGGAAGGAGGGCAGAGGGCAAGTGCTAGAGCTTACACTATGACCCGGGAGGAAGCTAGAGCCAACCCCGATGTTGTGTCAGGTATGTTTGTAGTAAACAAAACTTGTGCCTCTGTATTGTTTGATTCTGGTGCTAGCAAGAGTTTTATTTCCACTACTTTCTGTGCTAAGTTGCCTGTTAGTAGTAGAAAGGTCAGTACACCATTCCATGTAGAAACTGCTATTGGTAAGTCCACTAGAATTACTGATGTGATAAAGGACTGTTCCATAGAACTAGAAGGTCATAGGTTTGCTGCTAGGTTACACATGATACCCCTAGGTGGATTTGATGTAGTACTAGGGATGGACTGGTTAGCAACCTATGAAGCAACATCGTGTGTCGCAAGAAGATGATTCGATTAGTTGCGCCCAATAAGAGTGTGGTTACGATTCATGGAGATCACGTTACTATGATCCCGAAGATGATTTCAATGGCGGTGGCGGGGAAGTGCATAAGACGTGGATGTAGTGCCTACTTGGCCTACATAAAAGATGTAGATGTGTTGGTACCGCAATTATCTGAAGTACCAGTGGTGTGCGACTTTCCGGACGTATTCCGAGAAGACTTACCCGGCGTGCCACCGGATTGCTAAATTGAGTTCCAAATTGATTTGATACCCGGTGCTCAACCCCTTGCCAAAGCACCGTATCGGTTTGCTCTGACAGAAATGAAAGAGCTGATAGAGCAGTTGCAAGAGCTGCTCGATAAGGGGTTCACTAGACCGAGTATCTCTCCATGGGTTGCTCTGGTCCTGTTTGTGAAGAAGAAAGACAGTAGCATGAGGATGTGCATCGACTACCAAGAGCTGAACAAGTTGATGGTGAAGAACCGATACCCCTTACCGAGAATAGATGATATGTTTGACCAGCTCCAAAGTGCCAATTGGTTTTCAAGGATAGATCTTCGATCTGGTTACCATCAGCTGAAGGTGAAGGAGCAGGATATCCCCAAAACAGCTTTTCGCATACGCTACGGTCACTATGAATTCCTAGTTATGTCATTTGGTCTGACCAATGCACCAGCTGCTTTTATGGACTTGATGAATAGAGTGTGTTGGCTGATGTTGGATAGATCAGTGATTATGTTCATTGATGATATCATGATCTACTCGAAAAACAAAGAAGATCATGCTTGACACATTCGGGAGGTGTTGGAGACCTTAAGAAGGGAGAAGTTGTATGCCAAATTCTCCAAGTGCGCGTTCTGGTTACGCAAAGTTCAATTCTTAGGTCACATGGTAAATCCCGAGGGGATTATCGTAGACCCTGCTAAGGTGGAGGCTGTGATGCAATGGAAGTCTCCAACGACGCCATCCGAAATTTGTAGTTTCTTGGGGTTAGCGAGATATTATCGAAGGTTCAATCAGGACTTCTCCAAGATAGGCTCCCCGTTGACTAAGCTGACCCGTAAGGATGTAAAGTTCGTGTGGGGTGAAGAGCAAGAAAGGGCTTTTTAGAGTTGAAGACCAGACTGACCCAAGCCCCTGTCTTGTCATTACCTGAAGGAAGCGAGGATTTGGTGGTATATTCAGATGCTTCTTACTCGAGGTTGGGTTGTGTGTTGATGCAGAGAGGGAAGGTTATAGCCTATGCATCCCGACAGTTGAAAGTTCATGAGGCCTATTATCCCACTCATGACTCACAGTTGAATGTTCATGAGGTCAATTATGCCACTCATGACTTGGAGCTAGCAGCCGTGGTCTTTGCATTAAAGATTTGGAGTCACTATCTGTACGGGATGAAGTGCACTATTTTCACTGACCACAAGAGCTTGAAGTACTTCTTCGAGCAAAAAGATCTGAACATGAGGTAGAGAAGATGGTTGGAGCCAATAAAAGATTATGATTGTGACATCCATTACTATCCGGGCAAGGCCAATGTGGTGGCTGATGCTCTTAGCCGAAAGTAGAGGCCCGAGCTGATTCGGGTGAAGGCATATTAACTGTTCATGACCTCTGATGTAATAAAGAAAGTCAAGGAGTTTCAAGATGAGCCATTAAAATAAGATCATCTTAACTTTGAAAGGATGAGAGGTCTGGTTGGGGAATTGGGTGAAAACACACTTGGTGTTCAAACTCGATTTGGATGAGTGTGGATTTCTCATTTCGGGGATCTACATGTGAGGATTATGGATGAAGCTCACAAGACTTGATACTCCATTCATCCTGGTGCCACAAAGATGTATCAGGATATGAAGAAAGATTATTGGTGGCCGGGTATGAAGCGTAACATGATGGAGTATGTGAGTAAGTGCCTTTCTTATTTGCAAGTGAAGGCTGAACATCAGAAGCCGTATGGGAAGATCCAACCTTTGGATATACCGGAATCGAAGTGGGAGCACATCACCATGGATTCCATTACGAAGTTGCCGCGTACTCCAAAAGGGTATGATGCTATATGGGTGATTGTGGACCGTCTGACGAAGAGTGCCCACTTCCTACCAATCCGCGAGACATATTCATTGGATAGGTTGGCTGACCTGTTTATCAAGGAGATTGTAACCTGTCATGGTGTGCCGGTGTCCATTGTGTCTGATCCTGACACCCGGTTTACATCTAAAGTTTGGAAGAAATTCCACGACGCCATGGGGATGAGGTTACATATCAGCACGGCATATCATCCCCAAATTGATGCTCAGTCAAAAAGGACCATTCAGACACTAGAGGACATGCTTCGGGCATGTGTGATTGATTGTGGGGGAAGTTGGGATGGCCAATTACCGTTAGCTGAATTCTCGTACAACAATAGCTATCATGCCAACATTGGCATGCCACCATACGAGATGCTATACGGTAGGAGATGTAGAACACCCGTATGTTGGGGAGACATTGGGCAGAAAGAATTAGGAGGTGTCGAGGTCATTGAGGCTACGACTGAGAAGCTTGAAAAGATTAAAGCCTTCATGAAGGCAGCTAAAGATAGGCAGAAGTCGTATGCCGATAGACGATGCAGACCGATCGAATTCCAAGTGGGTGACCGGGTTATGTTGAAGGTCTCACCTTGGAAGGGCATTATCTGATTCAGAAAGCGGGGCAAGCTGAGCCTAATATATATAGGCCTTTTCCGAATCATTGCTCGAGTGGGAGAGGTGGCCTATAGGTTGGAGTTACCAGATGAGTTAAGTGGGATTCACCTGACATTCCATGTATCTCATCTGAGAAAGTGTTTAGCTGATGAAGACATGATTGTTCCACTGGGGGTTATCGAAGTAGAAGAAATGCTCAATTATGTGGAGCAACCAGTGGCAATCATCGATCATAAAGAGAAGAGGCTGAGAAATAAAGTGGTTCCCCTTGTGCGTGTACAGTGGAAGCACAGGAAGGGATCCGAATCTACGTGAGAAACTGAGGAGGAGATGAGGTAGCATTATCCTCGTCTGTTTGAGGAATAACAGGTTTCGGGGACGAAACCTATATAAGGGGGGTGGACTTATACACTCGGTTATTTTAAAAAGACAAGACATGAAGAATAAATGAATGAAAAGCAATAAAGTCCAAGTGGAAGGACTAAAAGAGTCCAAAAGGACAAATCTTTGAAAAGTTGGTGTAAAGGTGGGCATGGCCACCCACCCTCACTTCACATCACCATTTTCTTTCGGTATTAGAGAGAGAGCAGAGGAACTCTCGGCTGAAGAAAAGAAGAAGAAGAGAAGTCAAACTCAAGGTAAGAATTCGTGGTTTAAGTGTTTATGACAGGTTTTATCCCGTTATATGCTTATGTGCTTATGTGTTTGAGTACGTGCTCGGATGTGTGTGTTTGGTGGTGTTTTTAGGTGTTTGAACTCCTTTGCAAAAGGGTTTGAAGGAAGAAACACCCAAGTTGCACCAGGTGAGTTCTAGACCCCGGTTTTTACTTGATTTAAACTATCTTTGGGGCTGAAAATGTATTAAAATGATTTTTGAAGTTTATGTATGTTTACCCGTATGTATTATGCATGTTGGATGTTAATTCTTGAATGCTTATAGGTTGTTCATGTTTAGAATAGCCATATTAAGCTTAGAATAGATGGGTTTGATGATTGGGTTTGAAAACATACTAGAACATGTTACACAGAAGGTCCATGCGCCTAGATAAGGCTCATGCGCTTGAAAATGCCTTAGAAGGATTTAAGTGTAATCATACGCCTGAACAGTAGCCCATGCACCTAAGATTACCTTAGGAATGTTCAAGTATAGCCCATGCCCTGAACAGTGGTCCATGTGCCAAGAAATATTAGTTGGATGACTAAGTATAGGGCCATGCACCCCAGTAGTGCCCATGCACCCAAGAGGCCCATGCCCCTAAATGTCCATGCGTCCGAATAACCCATGCGCCTAAGTGTTCATGCGCCCGAATAGTGCCCATGCGCCTAAATAGGTCATGCACCTAAGTGATAAAATGATTAAGTGTTGGCTGATGCACCTACATAGTAATGAAACGCCCAAACAGGGCTCATGCGCCCAAATAGTGTCAAAGCGCCGGGACACTTATAATTTATTACAGAATTTTTTGGGAGTCTGTGTTTTTAGGGTTTTGACCAAGGTTGACTAGGGCTCATTTATGATGATGTTCCATGCATGATTATGATTGTTCCTTATTATTATTATTACTTATATTATGTGACTTTACATGGTATGTTTATTATCGTAGCGTAAAGTATTTTGTAATAATAAAGAGAAAGAGCAATAAAGAAAAGAAGAGGAACATTAATAAAATGTTATCAAGTATTGCAAGCTTACAGGAGTGACACGACCATGCTATCGTTAGCTCGACCGTGTTGCGGGTTAGCTACCCCATATTGCACACACGACCAGGACCTTTGCAGGATGTCCTGGGTGATTGGGTCGGCCTTGCATTGAGTTGACCCTTTCGAGGGATATATTTGACCCTTTCGAGGGATATGGTTGACCCTTTTGAGGGATATAGTTGACCCTTTCGAGGGATATAGTTGACCCTTTTGAGGGATACAGTTGACCCTTTCAAGGGATATAGTTGACCATTTCGAGGGATATAGATCGCCCATCACCTATTTTCCATCGCGCATACAGTTAGGGTATTGCTCATTGGTCCATGCAGAAAGTGAAAGATAAAGATAAAAGATTACAAAACATACAAGGCATACAGTAAAGAGAACGAACATTATCTATTCATATAGTTAATGCGTGCTCGCATATACAGTATAGAGTTGTATTTTACAGAAAAGAGTATTTTCATATACAACATACAAAAAGTATTTTATTACTTTTAAAACTAGAACTCACTCAACAACGCTGACTTTTATACATTTTCAGTTGGTAGGTAATTATTGCTGAGGATGGCATGAGGGTGAAGCTACATGGCAGGGAAAGACTGACATCCATTCGTAATTTATGTTGTTGTTGTTTTGTAATGCAGTAAAACAGTTCTTTTGTAATCAGTTAAACGATGATGTGTTGCTCAACAACAGTGGTTTAAATGAAATGAATGGTTTTCGACAAATTATTTTCGCTGCTTAAGTTTGTATAGTTATAATGTTTAATGTTTTAGCTAATGTTATTGACCAACTGTGAGGCCTCCAGGAACGGGGCCTTACAATTATGTATGCGTGGTCATTATATGATGGATAAAGTTATATTTTCTTATTTACCTGAAAACTAGAACTCACTTAGCAAAGCTGACTTTTATGCATAATAGTTGGCAGGTAAATGCTGATGCTGAGGATGGCACCATAGAGCTACTTAGGGAGCTATGGATGACATTCCTCTTTATGAAATCCTTTATTGTAATTTAAGAAAAAGTACTATGTTTTGTTTACAATTAAAGGACAAATGTATGAGTACAATATGGTTTGTAAGTTTTAAATGAATGTCTAATTATTTCCGCAGCAATATTTTTGTTATTAAACTGATTTTATGATATGACTAACTAACTGTGAGGCTTTCCTGGAACGGGGTCTTACAATACGTATATATGTAGGTATATATAGATATATGTATATACATATATGTATATATACGTATATATAGGTATATATACGTATATATATATACATATAGATATATACGTATATATACATATATATATTGTTAGGATCTGGTATTTGAATGAAACACCAACTAATTAATGTGTTAAACCAAACCAAATAGTGCGGAATCCTATTTGATTGGCGATCCAATTAGTGGGAACGCACGTAGACACAATAAGGTATTGGATCTAACGTCAAGAATCGATTAGGAATCAATCTATAGCGTTCTATCAACTTGGAGTATGAACTTAGAGGCTTCTGGACGGCTAGGGTACATCTAGAGTCGAAGTGGATTGAATGCTTATGTTTTTCCACCAATTAAGTGGTATTTATAGTTCAGTCGTGCGATTGAGTTATACGGTTGGTCCATTCGCCCGATTGAGTGTTCAGTCGTGCGACTGAGCCAATCTTATGTGACAATCATACGACTGATCCAGTCTCCTTGATCAGTTGTGCGAGTGAGTCATTCGCATGAAGTTGTTCCTGCGTATGGTCCTTTAGCATGGGCCATTCGCATGATAACTTCATGTTGTTAAGTTTGAATGTATTAAATATCATAATGTTATTTATATTAATTCTATCAACCACAAACCTATATAATCAAGTCAATATGCGTTAAACAACTCATTAATGAAATATTAAACAAGAGAAATCACAATCAAATATTCTCATTTCATTAAGTACCCAATATTACACAAGTGCAACAGATTCAAGACATATTACATTGAGATCAGGATCTAGGTACATATATGTATCAACAAACTCCTCCTTGGACCTAGATCCATCTATTGTCCAACATCTTTCATAATTTCCTCAAATTTCTTGTACTTAGCTTCTTTGGTGACTCCTGTATTTATCTCAAAAGCAAAACAGAATCGTATTACATTCTAAAATTGAAAAGCTTGTACTATATCTCGTGAGTCATAGAACAGTGGCCACTTGTATAATGTATAGACATCATTAGCTGACAAGTTGGTGAGCCACATTGGGTCATACACCCTTATGGTTTCCATTGTACCATTTCTGTTCAAGACTATCATTACCTCTCCCGTTCTCCAATTGTAGTACCACCATTTGAAGTGTGGAGTGAAGTCATGTGGCATCTCACGTAGTGGGATCTTTAACATTGTACGTGGTGGACACCACTTCAACACTAATTTGGTTTGCCAGTTATGGCGTCAACCTCAGATCGTCTGATGTACCTCGTTGGTTGTTGAGGTTTGAAGTTGACCCATCTGGTGTGGTACTCCCTCTTTAGAGGTGCTTCAAACCAGCCTAAAATCATACGAGGGTCAGCGTATAGCAATTTTAACTTTGCTAACTAGTTAAGCTCAAAACCTGGAAGAGTCTTCAAATCATATGGGAATCTGAAGTACTCAATTCCCTTATCACGTTTAAGAGCGTAAACATTGAGATCTTCAAAATGTGCCCATGCTATGATCCTGCCTGCCACCTTTTGATGTTTCTTGACTTTATACAGCTTGGTGTAGACAGTTGACTTTATAGCATTGCGTTGGGCTCTTAGGTCGTCAAAGCAAGCAGCCCACTCAGCCTTTCTGGTATTGACTTCAGCATCTGTGGCTTGCGCTGTATCTTCGTTCTTGTCTGACGCTTCTTCCATTTTATCTAGAGTCTGGAAGGTTTCACTAACAAGGTTGTCACCCATATTGGGTACCACATTGCCTTCAATGTCAGTGTACTCTAGATAATGTTGATCAGTGACATCTTCTATCTCGATCTCATCAATTTCATTGAGTTCGTCGTCACTATCACCTTGGACTGTTGGAGCATTTTTCAAAATCTCATCGGCATTTAGTTTGAACATTTCGGCCAACTGCTCATCAGTAAAGTCGTGAATTATCTCCCCCTCTTCTGGGGTGTAACTCATAGATCTCCTTACGATCCCTTGCAGATCAAGAATCATGGTTAATTGAGTCTTGACCTGCTGAAGGGGAACTACATTATATTCATCCCTCTGAACGTTTGGATCTGCTTGATTTAGATAGTCAACACAGCAATCATTAGTTAATAATCAAGACATAAACATTGACATTAAATACAGACATTCATTACATTAAATTGATACATGATCCAAATACATATGATTTTAAATAAAAAAAAATCTAAGCATTACTCTTGTCCTGGATCATCGGTTCTTCTACTGACGGAGTGGATGTGGCGGCACCTTGATCTTGTGCTCTTTTAGTCCTCCTTTCACTAACAGATGTGGCAACCCGCAGCAGGTGAGTCGTCATCATCATCATCATCACCAACATCATCTCCAGCATCACCAACAACATCAGTATCATCATCACCCTCGTCATCCTCATCCTCGCTCTCATCATAACTATCATCTCCATCCCCTTCCTTGATATTCAGGGGCTCTTCCTTGGACCCTTGAGACGCAACATGATGGTCTTGTTAGTTGTCTCCAACTCCCCAATCCTTTTTTCTGATTGGACATGCTGCTCCTCGAGTTGGGACATCTCTAGATGCTACCATCCATCAGCTGGCCTGTTGAGATATCTGCAGAGCTTGGGCAGCCGTAAGGTCTACTAGCTGTCATAACTGAGCAGTCTTCTCTTTGTCTGCAGCCAACAGCATCAGCACCATACGGTTAAGTGCTAAGAGCTGTTCCTCTACTCCACTGGGAGGCAGAGGTGATCCTGATGTATAGGAAGGGTATGATGGTGGTACAGCATGGTGGCTAGTGGTGGTGGTTGTGGCAGCGGTGTAGATTGAGGGTGGTATAGGTATAACTGGTGAAGGTATGTTGGTAGTAGTGGAGGGTGGAGGTGTGGTAGTGATGGTGGGTGGTACAGTAATGGTGGTAGAGGGTGTGGTAGTGGGTGGAGTAGTGGTGGTAGATGTAGTGGTGGGAGGTGGAGTGGTGGTGGTAGATGTAGTGGTGGTGGTGGTAGTGATGAAGGTGAGACATCTCGTCTTCTTCTTCATGCCATGGGCCTGAGCCATCCTTCTCTTCCTCGATCCTATCAAGGAGGATCCTCCCCCTAGATCACGGCTTGGCTGATCAGGAGCATATGTCGGATCAGTGTCAGCCACTCTCGACCCACCAGGGCGTCCACCAACCCCTGGAGCCCTCGTTCTGTGGCAACGACTTTACTGCCCACAGACCGAGTCAGAGGCTCCTCATCTGAATCTTCCTCCTCACCAGGTGTGAAATCCTGGTGGAATCCAGCAGTCTCAGCTCCATCTCCAGTGGGGGCAGATGCTGGAGATTCTATATCAGCAGTGGGACCCCTTGGTTGAGTGGCCCTACATCTCCATCATCACCATTGTCATCGTCATCGGAGTCGTTCTCCAGGAGCTGTAACTGCTCATCATCTGAGTCATTGTCTATGTGACGCCACTTACGCCTGCCTGGCGCCACATAGTTCTCCTTGGCTATATGGCCTATAAGTCTCTTTACCTAGGGCTTGACCTGCTTACCCCGGTAAACTCTCATACGACCCAATGTCGTATCATCCATAATCTCTAAAGCCACCGCATCGTGGCTCCCCTTTGGAAGCGAGGGCAACTTCTCATCAAAAATCATCTGTAAGAATCTAGGGTACATGCAGAAATCCTCTTTTCCCTTTGTCTCTAGGTTCTCTATGAGGTAGGAGAAGATCATGCTCGAAAAGGTAAAGGGGTAGTTCAGCACCAGTGCCACGTAGGCATTTTGTATCTGGTCAGAGAGGTTATCGAACCCACCCCATCTGGAAGCCATGCACTTCAGAATGACGTGTGCCAAGTACTTATATTAGGGGCACAGGTTGCTCTTGTTGAGCACACCTGAGTTTATGTCCCGAGAGTACTTAATCCTCAAAAAGCAACCTCTCACCGTCAGTGGGTGAAGCTTGGTAGGGTGGGCAGCATCATCTCCCAATCCAAGTACACGCTGAATGCTTTAGCTGTAATCTCTATATCCATACCAAAGATGGAGCTCCGAATGCTGTATGGCTCTTTTGATCTATCAACAGATGCATTTTCCCAGAAGGCTTGTTGTATAGACCTATAGGAGTGCATGGAGTAGAGATAGCCTTGTGGATCCTCGATCTCTTGAGAAAAGCGATGATCTCTACAAACTCGGTACCATTCCGATTCGTGTGGTCTAAATGAGCACAGATATTGTGCTTGAGGTTGATAGACCATCTATCAGCAATCGATCTGCAACACAAGAGACATAAACATTAGATAATCACACAATACAAGTCAGTCTTAATTAACTTCGTTGAATTCAGCCTGGTTCATTCATGCGATTGAACTATGCGACTGTGTTCAATCGGTTGTCTTATCATGCGACTGGACTCATTCAGGTGAATGAAGAAGAGACTGAGTTCAATTGGTTTGCTAAGCCTGTGATTGGTTCAGTCGACCTACTGAGCTCATTCGTATGATACATCCGGTCGATTGAGCTATTCGGCCAGCTCAATTGTGCGATTGGAGTTCATCCAGACGACCGGTCGAATGACCCACTGTTCGGTCGACTTAGGTTCGAATCTTGACCAATTCGTGAAATTTAACATTGTGTAATAGCTCTCTAGACTCATAATCACATATCTAATACCCTAAAACCTTCAATTTTAACATTTTACTTGGTTTAAGTAGGTCATTATCCCATTTAGTGGTTCGGTTCTTGTTTCACTCGAGCATCACAAATTAGGTCACCATTTCTCCTGATTTCTGTGAGATTTCATCGTATTATACCTGTATAATCAGACATAATCGTCAAAAAGTCAATAGAAGAATGAAATCTTGGTCTCATGAAAATTTGGCAGAGTAACGGTAGGCTATGCAAAATAAGAGCGATTAAGGGGTGATGAGTTGAATGCGATCGACTGGGCCCTATTTATACTGAATCTGAGTTCAATCATCCGACTGGACTCATTCACTCGGTTAATTCGGGCGAATGGACTTTAGTCGGGAGATTGCTCAGTCGATCACTTTCAGTCGGTCGACTGGAGTTCAGTCGGGCGACTAACTCATCCGCATACTCTTATTTAGTCGAGTGGACCATTCTGATAAGCCATTCGGGTGAATGGTTCATACTCATGTCCATTCGGCTGTTTAATGCATGAGTATGGTCCATTCGTATGATTGGTCCATAGTCATGGTCCATTCGTGCGAATGGGTCAGACTCATGAATTTGACTTTATAATCATTTCACTTTCTTTCCGTTCAACTTATGAATAAACATTATGTGCATTTGATCATCTCAGACATGATCATTTTACCTAGAGAAAACCTTTGATCACCTCAGATGTGATCCTTTCAAAACATTTTGTCACCTCAGACTTGAGCCATTTTTTTTGAAAGCACATGTGGTCACCTCAGACGTGACCTTTTAGATGATAAGGTCCCTTATCAACTTCCATGACATAGTCCGATACTGAACGAATTGAAATAGACTAACTTTGTACAGAACTAAAAGAAATAATACTGAAAATTAAAAACTAAGACATGTTTTTCGTGTTTTTGTGAGGGTTAACTCCTAAGATGTAATTCTAAGGAATAATTTTTTTGAGAGAGCAGCCTCAATCATTTAACCATACATGGACCAATTCAAGTTGAAATCATACAGGATACTCAAAACATTTAGGACACGTTAGAAAAAACTTTGATGCTCTATTCTTGTTTTTCATCTGGAGTCGTTTAGCAAATTTTGGAAATCATACTTGTACTCTTAGGTCCCCACACTGATTTTGAACTTTCAAGAATTGTAGCCACAATGATTGTGAGTATACTTGTCCTCTTAAATCCATACACAGACTTTCAACATAGTTTGGTGATAGTTTAAGGTTTGTTTATTTCAACAAGCATTTGTGGATCCCACACTTATATGGTAATCAACATTCCTCAGGAGATTTTTGAGCGGTCTCAGGGTAGTTTTCAAGAAGAGACTATTCTTAGAACTTTCAAAAAGAAGCTAATCCTCAGGTCAGTGCCACCACACAGTAGAGAGGCGGCAAACAACAATGAGTTCTAGAATATATAGATTATGCTTATCCTCAGGTTGTGCCACCACACAGCAGAGAGGGACATAACCTATCTTCTTGTTTGAGCATTTTCATTCTTTTTACATAGATCTCACCAACAACATAGGTTATCAGTTTGATTGCATTTGCATTTTTATGTGCTTTTGCTCATGCTTTGGTCTTACGCACACATTTGTGGTGTTTATTTGCTCGTCACCCCTTATTGGAATCTTGTTGATTGTGTTAACAAGGGATAAGGTGTTACCCACAGCTAGTCATCATTTTTAGTTTAATCTTGTGATTACCAAAAAGGTCTAGTCGTCTATTGTGTTGAATCTACTGACATATCATCTGTGGTCTAGCAACCTTTAGGTCTACTTTCTTTGTGTTACCTTAGTAGTAGCTAGCTTATCTAGCATATTTCCTTTTATATTGCTCAGACTACACAAACATATACTTGAGCCTTGCATCTTTTTCAATTTTGATTTTTAAAGTCCCAAATTGTTTGTACCTGTGTACTATCATATTCCAAAGATTGAATCAGTATCACACATACGGTCTTATTTATATCAGCTTGTCTCTCCTTCTTCCTAGTTTCTTTATATATATTCATGCCTAAACCTATTCTCCCCCTAAAATAATAAAACTGTCATGGATTAGCGTTTTAGGATTTTAATAGGCAAGGAAGTAAACCAATTGTAATTAAAGTACTTAAATTAAGCAAAGACAAGAGAATAAAATAAAATTAAAAATTAAAGAATAAAAGGAACTAGACACGACGCATCGAACTATACACAGTCATCTTCAAGAATGACCTCATTTTTCTTTTTAACGCCGTTGACGTCTAACACATATAAAAAACGTGGCATGTCAAATGTTTTTGTATAGAGGTCAGAGCGTTGAAAATCTGTATTTATTTTTACCACATCGATTAAGTTCTTTTCAAAGCAATCACGTATAAAGTGATATTTAATTACGATGTGTTTGGTCTTAGGATGTTGGACCGGGTTTTTAATGACTGCAATTGTAGCAGATTTATCAACAAAGATAGGAGTAGAAGAGAAATTTAAACCCTAATCCCGCATTTGCTGTTGAATCCATATGATTTAAGAACAGCAGCTTGCAGCAGCAACGTATTTGGCTTCACAGGTTGACAATGCAACCGAGGTCTGCTTCTTACACTGCCAGTTTACTAATCTTCTCCCAAAGAACCAATACCCTACTAATGTAGACTTGTAGTTCCATAATCCGAGTCGCTATATGCTGTAAGTTCAAAATCATCATGAGGATACCACAACCCAAGTGTGCGCGTGCCCTTTAGATAACGAAAAATCCTTTTGACCCCAATTAGATGGTTTACCTTAGGCTTTGCCTAATATCGTGAGCATAAAGATGTAGCATACATGATATTAGGACGTGAGGCGGTGAGATACATGAGAGATCCAATCATCCCTCGGTACATAGTTGCATCTACTAGATCACTATTCTCGTCGGGTGCTACATCATGGTTTGTAGCAAGTGGAGTGCCAGCAGTAGAAGCATTCTCCATGTCAAACCGACTGAGGATGTCACCTACATACTTGGTCTAATGTAGGAAAATCTCATTTGGTGTCTGATCCACCCGTAACTCGAGAAAGAATTTCATCTCTCCCATTGCACTCATCTCAAACTTTGCCTTCATTACTGCTTCAAACTCTTTACATAATTCTTCGTTCTTGGAACCGAAGATTATGTCATCGACATAGATCTGTACCAGAAGTAAATCTCCATCTTTTTCTTTTATAAACAATGTACAGTCAATGACTCCCCTGCGAAAACCGTGTTTCACAAGATGAGGAGAGAGTTTCTCATACCAGGCCCTCGGTGCTTGATGAAGCCCATAAAGCGCCTTGTCGAGTTTGTAAACTCTGTCCCGATGATATGGATCCTCAAATCCCTCGGGTTGAATCACATACATTGTTTCTCTGATCTCACCATGAAGGAACGCACTATACACATCTAGTTGATGAAATTTGATTTTCATATAAGATGCATAGGCAAAGAAGATGTGGATTGCTTCCATCCATGCCACTGGTGCAAATACTTCATTGTAGTCGATACCCTCAACTTGTTGAAAACCCTAAACAACAAGCCGAGCTTTATTTCTAATGATCACTCCGGATCATCTTTCTTGCATTTCAAGACACATTTGGTGCCGATGACTTTAGCATCTTTAGGTCTATCCACTAGAGTCCATACACCTAACTTCTTAAACTGAAGAAGTTCTTCTTGCATGGCACTCACCCAAGCTTCGTCACTCAGTGCTTCACTAACATACTTTGGCTCAAACTGAGACACAAAGCAGCGGTAGGCAACGTCGTGAAGGTATCTCTTTTCCATCACAGAGGCATAATCAGCTGAGTACAGCTGATTTCTTGTCTGAACCCCTGATCTCACATCTCCTATAACATTATCCAAAGGATGATAGACATTTAGACGTGAGCTGGGAGTTGTTGGAACAACTACCTCAGAATCAAGATTGTGAACATTTGGTTCTGGATCTGAGGCAATAGGAGTCTGAGGTTCCAAAGTCTCAGACACATCACTATGAGATACTTGTGGACTTGTGGTAGGCGAAACCTGTACATCCTAGTTGTTCTGATCATTTTCCACATTTTCTTCATCAGAAGAAGAGTCACTCACATCAAGTGCTCCCCCTGAGTTGGTAGATGATTGACTTTGTGAACTGGATGGTGTTGAATCTTGAGACGGTGTTGTCAAGACATCATACATTATCTTATTTGCCAAGTCGTCTTCTGAAGCAGAAAGAGGTATGTTGAAGGACTTGAAGAATCCATCATAGTCGAAGAAGTAAGCAGGCCCTTTTCCAGCAGGTGGTGTGATGTATCTCTAAACATCAACATTACACCACACCTCTACTTGACCCGTTGAGTTGTTGTAAACTCTCTTGTGCGGTATGTTGTATCCTAGAAAGATCCCTTCATCAACCTTCTCACTGAATTTTCCCTCCTGAGTCTTCTTCAGCAGGGTGCACGGAGCGCCAAATGGCTCGAGATAATCTAAGTTAGGTTTACGTCGTTGTAGTAACTCGTAGCACGTTTTTCCATAGCGTTTCACTACCAGAACTCGATTAAGCATGTAACACGCATTTGCCACTGCTTCATTCCAGAATTGAATAGACAATTTCGAGTCTACCAGCATAGTACATGTCGTCTCTATCAAGTTTCGGTTCTTCCGTTCAGCAACTCCGTTAATCTGAGGGGTGTAGGCCAAGATAAATTGATGCACAATTCCCTTTTTGTTGCAATAGGCCTCCATCCACTGGTTCTTGAACTCGGTTCTGTTGTTTGAGCGCACCTGTCGTACCTTGAGCTTGTATAGGGATTCCAGTGTAGTTACCAATTCCTTGAAGGATTCAAATGTTTCTAATTTGGATTTCAGAAACATTACCCAAGAGAATCTTGAGTGGTCATGAGTAACTACATAGCAATACAAATCACATGCGATGCTTCTTGTACTGATTGGACCAAACAGATCCATGTGAAGGAGCTCAAGAGGAAGTTCTATACAATGAACTTTCTTTTCCTTATGAGACTTCTTCATCTGTTTGCCCTTTTTTCAAGCAACACAGAAATCCGGGAGTTGGAAGTTTATGACATTTACTCCCCTCACTAGATCATTCTGGACCAAGTGATTCATCTTCCTTGGATTTATGTGTCCCATTCTCCTATGCCAGGAGATGGAGTCCTTCTCAGTAGCTTTGGAGAAGAAGCACTGAACTTCATGATCCGTTGTGGAGCCCTTTGAGAGATCCAAAACATAAAGATCATTATATCTTGAAGCTGACATTAGGATTTGGTCCTCCGGGATCACGTAGTCCTTCTTCAGAACGTAGCACTTCTTATTGTCAAAGACTATTTTGAATCCTTTATCACATATTTGAGAAATTGAAAACAAGTTATTTTGTAGTTGTTGGACGTAGTTTATCTTATCAAACTTAACTTTCTCATTTCCCACTTCCCCTGGGCTATGATGTACCCGCCTTTGTTTCCAGCAAATGACACATGCCCTCCTTTGATTTGTCTGACATTTGATAAGAGAGCTCTGTTCCCTGTCATGTGTCTGGATGCTCTGCTATCTACAATACACGTGTTAGTCTCACACTATAGTGAACACCCTACACATTCAATGAAAACATTAGTTCTTGTTAGAAACCCAAGCCTTCACTGGCTTGGGTTTCCTCGAGGCATCACACATCATAAACTCAACCCATTGACCATTTGAGGTTGTGGGAAGCCCAGATTTCTGTTTGTTCTCATTTTCAGACACAGAGGTAGACTTTTTTTCCATAGGCCAGCTTTGTGTAGGGCTTGTTTGTGATAAACAAACGACTGGCTGATGGATTGAACTGCGGGTTCACTAGCCCTTTTAGGAGGCGTCACTGAATTCCTCTTAAAAGGGCTAGGTGTAGGTGTTGAAAGTTCTACTTTCCTCCTTGGTGTCTGATAATAAGGACAATGAGACGCTATGTGACCATACTCTCCATAATTATAGCAGGATCTGCTTTCAACTTTACGGTTTATATGTTTTGGTGGAGATGTAGATGTCATGTGGTTGACCTTATTATGTTTAGATTGAGGCAATTCTTTATTAGATGTATGATTTGGTTTTACAAACTTAATTGTTTTAACAGGTTTTAAATCTTGTGTTTCTTGTTTACATAGACTTTGACATGACGCTCGTGATTGATTAGGTTTTATAATCCTTTTGGGTTCTGATTTGACTTTGTTTGACCTTGACTTTAACTTAAACTTTTCAAACTCAATTTCTAAGTTAACACAAGGCATCTTTTCTTTTTCCTTTGAAGTGGCCTCCTTTTGTTTAGTGTCAGATTCATTTTGATTTACTTACAGAATCTAGATCACTAACAAGAGGAGTGCACACCACGTGTTCCTTGATGGGATTATTGTTAATCGGTTTAATTTTGGTGTTGATCAAGGTCTCACGTGGTGGTGGAACCACTTTGTATCCCAATCCCTCCCCATTGTTTCTCTCTTTCACTAAGTGTTGGACAATGTGAGATGAGCTTGTCCAACTATGCAGTTTTTGTTTTAAAGAGTTGACTTCTACTTATAAAACTGCTTTCTGCTTCTTAGTGTCCTCTAGGGAGTTCAGATAGTACCTAATGTCATTTTATTGGTCAAAGGCAACTACCTTTGTTCCCTAAGTTGTTTATTCAATAGGTCTATCTTTTCCTTGTAACTATGCTCGTTTTGTTTTAATACTCTATTTGCCTCAGTGCACAGTTCTAGATCCTTTACTAAGCTATCATTATGATCTAATAAACTAGCAAATTTCAAATCTATACTTTCTCTAAATTTATTGCATTCTAAACAAGCATGATTATTGAACAACTAGTCAGTAGTACTTACCTAAGATATTGAAGAGGAATCAGCCATGAGTGCAGAATCTGTTGTTTCTGGTTCTGGTGATTCTGATGTTGATGCAGATTTTTCTTCTTCAGGCAGGTGGTTGACCACATTTGCAGTGTCTTCAGAATTTGAAATCCCGAGCTCTACTGCTATATCTCCCTCACTAGCAGAATCGTCATCAATGTACTACACACTAGCTATGTTGGACTCTCCTGGTGGGACAGACCGGAAGCTCCAGTCCTATCCTTCATCCTCATTAGCAGTCAGGGCTTTGGGTCCTTGCTTGGTGAAGTAAGACTGCTATATTTGGCCTTGTCCTAGTGATTAAAGGACGAGAAGGGATTGCCATTCCTAGTCTTCTTTGGCTTCACACACTCCCGCTTGAAGTTTCCCTTCTCACCACAGTTGAAACAAGTTACCTTTGACTTGTCAAAGCCAAAGGTTGTATCCTTAGTAAGTTTTGTCCGGTCTTTTTGACAAACTTTTTAGCTCGTCGGTCAGCACTTGCCAAAGCCCATATTATGTCCATTCCATCCAATTCCATTTCGTCCACCTGTTCATAATCCTCATCTTCTAGGTGACAATTCCTATCTTTCCAGCAACTAGTCCATCATAGGAGTGGACTACAGCAGCTAAGAGGTCCATGTGTTCTTTGGCCACCTCAACAGTCATATTACCAAAGTTATCGGTTTTCAGTTTGCAGTCATGCTCCAGATGTCTTGGCCGGAGGAGTTGCATTGTAGAGTGCAGGATTCTGATCGTAGTTGGCCTTTTGGGCTCTGTACTTCATCCTAAGCTCCTCTTCCCTTAGTTTTAGAATGAAGTCATTTATGTCTAACTTTGAGAGCATCCCATTCTATCTGAGATTAGAAACAAATGAAGCTCATTTCTCTGGTAGTCCATCAGCAAAGTTGGATACCTTATCCTCCATCGACATAGTTACTCCATGAGTGTCCATCTCACTCATTAAGTGGTAGAATGTGTCTATCATATCATCCAGGCCTTCCTTTCTCATGAAGAAAAGTTGTCAAACTCTTTCTTCAAGGCTTTGGCCTTAATGGCCTTAAGTGAGGCATTTTCGTCATACCTCTTCTCCAACGCATCCCATAGTTTCTTTGCTTGAGTATACTCCGAATACTGATGGAAGATATCCTTCGGAATAGACTGAGTGAGCAAAGCATATACTTTCTTCTCAGCGTTGTGTTTTACCTTCTAAGCATCCGACATCCCATTTAGAGTAAGTTTAACTCCATCTGCTCCTACGAGCATGCTGTACCCCGACTCTATTGACTCCCACAGATTTGTATATACTCCATTTAAGTAGATTTCGAAACGTTGCTTCCATTGTGGGTAGTCGTCTAACGTTATAAGCTTCGGGGGTTATTGTGAATTCCTACTTCGTTCTCCAACTGTAGTAGATTTTGAATACTTGTATCTCTACTTGTTGTGTATGCTGAAAATTGATCCTCCATTTCACTTAACTTTACTGTTTAACAAACTGCTGATGTATGCAAATGACGATATGCAAATTGGCTTATTCGGGCGATTGAACAGATGCGAATGGTTCAATTGTGCGACTGAACAAATACGGATGAGTCAGTCGTCGGAATGAACTAATGCGGTTGAACAGTCCGAATGAGGTTCTCAGTCGTACGAATGAGGGTACAACTAAGTCCAATCGTGCGGTTGAAGAGTGCGAATGAACTCATTCATGCGATTGAGCCAATCGTGCGACTGAACTTGCTGAAATTGATAATTCGTAGGTTAAACGTGTTTTGGCCGTAAAAACTCGAATTTTAACAAACCCTAATCGCCGTATGCCGGAAAACCTGAACTTTTAGGTCAGGAAACTTCTAAGACTCCATTAGACACAAAAAGATTGCGTTTTTTTTGAAAAAGAACAATTTTTGTATCAAAACTATTGAATCAACACGTAATCAAGAGCCGAGGCTCTGATACCACTTGTTAGGATTTGATATTGAACGAAACACCAACTAATTAACTTGTGAAACCAAACCAAATATTGTAGAATCCTATTTGATGGCGATCCAATCAGTGAGAACGCACGTAGACACAATAACGTATGGATCTAACGTCAAGAATCGATTAGGAATCGATCCACAACATTCTATGAACTTGGAGCACGAACTTAGAGGCTTCTGGACGGCTAGGGTACGTCTGGATTCGAAGGGGATTGAATGCTTACGTTTTTCCACGAATTAAGTGGTATTTGTAGGTTAGGGTTGCTCATTCGGGCCAGTGAACCATTAATATGGTTCAGTCGTGCGATTGAGTTATACGGTTGGTCCATTCGCCCGACTAAGTGTTCTGTCGTGTGACTGAGCCAATCTTATGTGACAATCATACGACTGATCCAGTCTCTTGGTTCAGTCGTGCGACTGAGTCATTCGCATGAAGTTGTTCCTGCGTATGGTCCATTAGCATGGGCCATTCGCATGATAACTTCATGTTGTTAAGTTTTAATGTATTAAATATCATAATGTTATTTATATTAATTAATCAACCACAAACCAATATAATCAAGTCAATATGCGTTAAACAACTCATTAATGAAATATTAAACAAGACAAATCACAATCAAATATTTTCATTTCATTACGTACCCAATATTACACAAGTGCAAGATATTCAAGACATATTACATAGAGATCATGATCTAGGTACATATATGTATCAACATATACCTATATATATGTATATATATATACACGCATATATCTATATATATACTTATATATATACTTATATATATATATATATACGTATATATACGTATATAATACGTATATATATATATACACGTATATACATATATATATACGTATATATATACATATATATATATGGTAGTATATATATAAGTATATACGTATATATATACCTATATATAGATATGTATATACATACATATATATATATATACGTGTATATATATATATAAATATATATATATATATATACACGTATATACATATATATACGTATATACGTATATATATATGTATATACGTGTATATATATATAAATATATATATATATATACACGTATATACATATATATATACGTATATAATACGTATATACGTGTATATATACGTATATACGTGTATATATACGTATATACGTACGTATATATATATATATATACGTACGTATATATATATATATATATACATAATATATATATATATATAATATATATATATATATTATATATATATATATGTATATACGTATAGATATAATGTATATACGTATATATATATGTATATATATATACGTATATATATGTATATACGTATATATACGTGTATATATACGTATAAATATATATGTGTGTGTATATATCTACATATGTATATATACCTATGTTTATCTATGTATATATATATCTATACTAGCAAATAATTACATGTGATGACACATGCCATCACCAGATTTCACCTCACAAAACATTTCCCGCCTAAACTTCTTTAACAAACTTTTCACAAATCATGCTATATTTCTTATTAAAGTTTTTATTTTATTTTAAAATTTTTAAACGACAAGGGTGAACTTTTTTAATGTTTTTAACTATCTAATCACCACCAACCATTTTAGAAATTTTGAATCTAAATTATCAATCATGTCAAACATTATTTAACTCTTTAAACCTTATGATCATAAACCCTTATTTTATATACTCGATTTAAAAATAAAAACGATAGAGTTTAAATATCTTTGTTTACATATTTGAATTATGCATTTATAACTTATAATCCGTGTAATACATGGGCTAATAACCTAGTATGTGTGTATGTATACCTATATATATACGTATACGTATATGTATATGTATATGTATGTATGTGTATATATATATGTATATGTATATGTGTATATATATGTATATATGTATATGTATATACATATATATGTGTATATATATATGTGTGTGTGTGTGTATATATATGTATATATATATATACGTATATATATGTATATATATATATGTAT
>CM046452.1:43134982-43304982 GCA_025506515.1 Flaveria trinervia | reverse complement strand
CCCAGCGACCTTTAGTCCAACCAAACGTTGTTTAGCTTGGGTTTCACTTGTGTCAGTGGTGGCATATTCTCCCTCTCCTTGTTCTTTTAGAAACACCTTTCGTATTAATGTTTTCATTGTCTTACCTTGTCACACCCTCAAAATTCACGTGCGGAGTTTTACCGCGAGGCGTGTGAACAAACCAGGATCACAGTCAATAGTTACTCAAAACGAATCTATATGCCACATTTAAGATAAAACCAAAAAAAGTTCAAACATTAAAACCATGCGGAAGCGTTTTGTAAGTAAAGAAACCCAAAGTATATAAATGCATACTATGGCAAAACACGTGCCAACGAAAATGATTAAACATTAATAAATAAAAACCAACAAAGATGTCTTTAAGATAGAGTCTTAGAGTGCATGATGAACCCGTGCAGTGCTTCTAATGGCAAGGAAGTTAACAACCTGAGAATAGCATACTAAAAATGTCAACACAATGGTTGGTGAGTTCAACAGTTTGCGTTTAACATAAATATTAACAGTTGTATAACATAATAAGTGTATTGAATAAGATAGCTACTCTATATTCACAAGTAATAACAATAGTGAGTTCGCGATCGAAGCTGACTATGTTTTGTTTGTTGCCTCCCGTCACAACTTACCAGGTCGTGACGATGTTTGTGTTTAGGACAATATTGCACCTGTTGACCTCGAGTCGCATAGGTGGGGCTCGTCACACCCTGTAGTACTACCCAAGATTTCCCGCTAGTTACCATTATTAACGATCCAAAAGTGTGAGGACTTTTCAAGGTATTAAGCACTATGTTAAAACACACACAACTTATAATAAAAAAAATAGTGTTTGAGTACAAGTATGCTACGTCCCCCAGAAGAGAGTTTATAAAAATAAAGGGGCATGAACACACCTGGTGTGTAATGATAGTGAATAAAGAGACTCGTGATAGATGCAAAGTCAACCCTTCAAAGGTTACCTAGAACACATAAGTATATAAGTACGTGTACACATAGAACCTCAATGATCCTAGGTTAACCTAGTTGACCCGTTGGTGACATATTAGTTGAAATATAGTTTAATCATATATGATAACTTAACATACAAGAGTATCATGAAATTTATCCATGTATATCACATTAACAACCTAGGTTCCACCTAAGTCACCATGCCACACTAGATCATCATACACCTATGCAAATCTTTAACAATCATTATGCTTAATATATATATAAATACATCATAGCAAATAATTCATACGTGATACTAATCATGCATCACATGCCATATGAAGCCACTCACTACTTCACATCTTAAACCCTGCCAATCCTACTAAGTAGGGGCCTCAGATTTGCACGCGTGTATGACAATCATAATCACATTCATCATTTAGTTCATTTTAACCAACATACACATTGACCATCAGTTTCAATCCCAAACATGATCTCCTAATCAGTAACCATAATCCATGCTCATGCATGATCAACAAAGCCTGTACTTCCTACATGATCAACCAAACATCCATAACAACTCAATTACACATTCTAACATAAAAAACATCATCCACAATCATTCTAACATGATCCTAATATCATAAGCATGCCCAAAATCATCACATCCAAAGTTCTACGAAAATAAAGTTTTCCTTTTGGGAAAGTAACACCCAAAAGTGTTCAAGCATCCAATCCAATGATAATTTCATCATTATTATACCTAATCAAGTTCATAACATTCATTCAAACATGTTAATCATCTCCAAAACATCCAAATTCCTAAACATCATACACAAAAGTTTCTACTTTAGTAAGTCATGATCAACATCACAATTTCATGGATTTTCTAGCACAATTCAATTAAACTAACATCTAAGCATTACATCTAACATCTTAGCATCATCAAATCATGAATTCCAAGAACAAAAAGTTTCCCCTTATGGCAATGTATGAACTAGATGATCAAACCCTAGATTTCTTGCATAATCAACATCATTCAACATTCAGACAACCTAACTAATATCATATAATCATCTAACAATCATCAATTTCAGTTTTCATCAAAATTTCGGATTAGGGTTCATCTTCATCAAAAACTATGAACAACCAATCAAAACTAACCTTTAGATGTGCTTTGATGATGATTCACTTGTAAACAACTTGTACTACTTGAAACCACTTGGAATTTGACTTGTGTATGTGTTCTTGGATCAATTTTGCAACGGATGAAGGTGTTTGGAAGAGTTGCAGCCGAAATTGGGGTTTGGGGGGGATTAGGGTTGTTTTTAGGTAAGTTTTAGGTTTAGAACAATTACAAAGTAAACCCATTTAATTATATTTTATAAAAATCAATCTTTCTAATACATTTTAAATAGTTTTTAACTACTAAACACAAGTATTATTAACCAATAATAATAATCCTTAGCATTTACAACAAGTCACATAACACATAGAATATATATATATATATATATATATATATATATATATATATATATATATATATATATATATAACACGTTGTCACGTTATCGCATAGAATTTATAAAATAAACATTTAAAATTCTATAAATTCATGAACCAATAATCACAAATAATAATCAACATTATTAACTATATTACTATTTTTTATCATAGATTTTATTATTAAGTCACCAACGTTCAACGGAAACTAGTGTGTGCTCACAACACGTGTATGCAAGATTTAATAGAACTAACAGTGTTTGTTGATGGAAAAATTACGGATGTCACATTATCCCATGTTTAAAGATTTTCATCCCGAAAATTGCATTACATGGTTGTGCTACATCCTTGGTTTACTGCATTGGCATAATGTAATCGAGTGAGTTGTCACATCATCCCAATGTTGAAATAATTTTTGTCCCGAAATTAATTGTACCTTCCCCGACCATTGTTGTCATTTCGAACAGATGAGGATACTTAAGCTTCATCTGATCCTCACGTTCCCACGTGAATTCTGGTCCACGTTTTGAGTTCCAACAAACTTTGACTATAGGTATCTTACTTTGTTAAGAGTCTTGACTTCACGATCCATCACTTCAATCGGTTCCTCAACAAAGCGTAGTTGATCATCTACTTGTACTTCCTCAAGTGGTACAACTAGTGTCTCGTCAGATAGACACTTCTTTAGATTCGAGACGTGAAATATGTTGTAAACGGCACTCAATGAATCTGGTAAGTCCAATTGATACACCACTTGACCTATTCTTTCCAGAATCTCGAATGGTCCAACGTATCTTGGATTAAGCTTGCCTCTTTTGCCAAACCGAATCACACCTTTCCACGGTCAGACTTTTAGTAACACTTTGTCACCGATTTGAAACTCCAAGGGTTTCCGTCGTTTGTCTGCGTCACTCTTCTGTCTATCTCGCGCTGCTACCATGCAGTTTCGTATCTGTACTATCTTCTCAGTGGTCTCATGTACCAACTCAAGACCGGTTAACTGACTATCACCAACTTCTGCCCAACAAACTGGCGATCTACACTTTCGCTCATATAATGCCTCAAATGGTGTTGCCTTGGTGCTAGTGTGATAACTATTGTTATACGAAAACTCAACCAATGGTAAGTGAACTTCCCAATTATTCCTGAAATCGATCACACAAGCTCGTAACATATCTTCCAAAGTTTGAATAGTACGCTCACTTTGTCCATCGGTCTACGGATGATAGGCAGTGCTCATGTCTAGACGTGTACCCAATAATTTTTGCAATGATTGCCATAAATGAGACGTAAAACGAGCATCCCGATCAGAAATAATCGAGATCGGTACACCATGTCTTGAAACTACCTCTTTCAAATTAATTCGAGTTAACTTGTCCATCTTGTCAGTTTCCTTGATCGCTAAGAAGTGAGCTGACTTAGTGATTCGGTCCACGATTACCCATATCATGTCACAACCACTAGGAGTTCTGGGAAACTTAGTGATAAAATCCATGGAAATCTGCTCCCACTTCCACAAGGGGATCTCCGTTTGTTGCAATAACCCAGATGGTTTCTGATATTTGCCTTTAACCTTTGGACATGTAAGACATTTGCTCACGTGTGTAGCTACGTCAACTTCATATTAGGCCACCAATAGTGCGCCTTCAAATCATGATACATTTTGTTAGAGCCAGGGTGTATGGAATATTTAGACTTGTGTGCTTCACTCATAACCAAGTCTCTTAAATTTCCATGCAAAAGAACCATAGTGTATCCATGAAATACCAAATTCCATTAGATTTGACTTCCAACTGTTTATCCAGCCGCGTAGAGATTCGGATATAACGTTCTCACCTTTCAAACCTTTCGTCTAGGCTCCCTTAATTTTCTCGGGCAAGTGAGTGCTAATCGTCAATTGTAGGGCAGGCACTCATCGGGGTTTAGAGGTTTCCTTTCTACTGAAGGCATCGATGACTACATTCGCCTTTCCCGGGTGGTATTTAATGGCACAGTCATAATCGTTCAACAATTCCACCTAGCGTCGTTGCCTCATGTTAAGCTCTTTCTACTCAAAGATGTGCTGAAGACTCTTGTGATCGGTGTAAATTGTGCACTTGGTACCGTACAAGTAATGTCTCCAAATCTTCAAGGTAAAGACCACTGCTCCTAACTCCAAGTCATGAGTAGTGTAGTTCTTTTCTTTAACCTTCGGTTGTCGCGAGGCATAATCAATCACCTTGTCACATTGCATCAGGACCCAACCCAGTCCTTGGATAGAAGCATCACAATAAAATACAAAATCATCACTTCCTTTGTGTAATGCTAGTATCGGTGCACTACAAAGTTTCTGCTTCAGCAACTGAAAATCAGCTTCTTGACTCTCACCCCATTTATAGGTTGTTCCTTTATAGGTCAAAGCTGTGAGAGGTTGAGCAGTCTTTGAGAATCCCTCAATGAAACATTGATAGTATCCTGCCAGACCAAGAAATTGCCTTATCTCACTAGGCGTCTTGGGTACCGACCAGTTACTTATTGCCTCAATCTTTGCACGATGCGCATGAATTCCCTTCGCGTTAACAATGTGACCCAAGAATTGCACCTCACAAATCTAGAAATCGCACTTGGAAAATTTTGCGTACAATTGTTCCTTTCTATGTAATTCCAGAATTAGACGTAGGTGCTCCTCGTGTTCCTCCTTGGTCCTAGAATAAATCAATATGTCATCGATAACACAATAACAAACTAATCAAGGTAGGGTTTGCACACGCGATTCATGAGATCCATGAACACTGCTAGTGCATTAGGCAACCCAAAAGGCATGACCAAGAACTCATAATGACCTAATGTGTACGGAATGCAGTTTTGGAGATATCCTCTTCTCTAACTCTTAGTTGATGATAATCAGATATCAAATCAATCTTTAAGTAATATCTTGATCCCTGAAGTTGATCAAACAGGTCGTTGATACAGGGTAACGGGTATCGGTTCTTCACTGTGACTTTGTTTACTCCCTATAGTCCATGCAGATTCGAAATGTGCCATCTTGTTCTTCATAAAGAGAACAGGTGCTCCCCATGGTGATGAACTCGGTCAAATAAACCCTTTATCCAACAGCCCCTGAAGTTGTTTTGATAGTTCTTGCAGTTCGTTCGGTGCTAACCGAAAAGGTGCTCTCGCAATCGGAGCAGCTCCGGGTGTCAAATCGATCTGAAATTCCACTTGACAGTGAGGTGGTAGTCCAGGCAGATCCTCTAGAAAAACCTCTAGAAAATCACGAACCACCAAAATATCCTTTACTTTCTTTTCCTCCTGTTGCTTGTCGGAGACGAGGGCTAATATGGCTAAGTGACCTTTACGTAGCCACTTATGTGCCTTCATGAATGAGATGATGCCTATCACAACACCACTCTTCTCACCCTTAACCAAAATAGTTTCCCCATCTATTAGAGGAATGCGAATGATCTTCTCAGGACAAATCACTTCTGCTTGCTTCTCGGACAACCAGTCCATGCCTATGACCACATCAAAACTTCCAAGAGTAACAGACATAAGGTCAATGTCGAAGGTATGACCTGCAAGTTCTATCTTGCAATTCTTAAGGATATGCGTAAAAGAGATTTGCTTACCATCAGCCAACTCTACAACATACTTAGACTCCAAGACAAAGGGCATATCTCTTAAGAGATACAAAGCTTAGTAAAGATAAAACTCCTATCGAGTCCAGTGTCAAACAGTACAAAAGCAAAACGACCATTAACAAGAAATTTACCAGTAATGGTAGTAGGATCGTTTAGAGCCTCACCTAAACCATGACAAAGGCTCTCCCTTAGCTCCACCATTGTTGCCACCATTGCCTCATTGTTATTGTTGCCACCATTTCCGTTTCTATTCCCATTTCTTTTCAGTTGAGGATAGTTTTTCTTGAAATGCCCTTCCTTTCCACACTCAAAGCAACCCTTTGGTGTTTCATGGGGCTGCTGAGGTTGTTGAGGCTTCTTTATCAGTTCTCCTCAGCAATCCTTGCCACATGTCCAACCTTCCCACAACACTGGCATCAAAAACTATCACACCTGCCAATGTGGTGGTAGTTGCATCGGTTGCACCTTGGGTTTTTCCCCACATATCCACTTGGTCCTTGAGATGATAATGATGATGATTGGTGGAAGTTGCGATTTTTGTCAAACCGTCTCTACTGATGTTGCTGTTGAGGTTGGTGTTGCTGAGTTTGGTTACCAGATGATGATCCTTTGCTGGGTGTTCTCCCACTTGCGTTTGTTGTCGCGCACGCTTGCCACAGTGCCCCACTTAGGTACTTTCCTTGCTCCACAGCTTGATCAGTGAGCTTGTGAGCCAGTCGTATGACTTATTGAATAGTAGGGAGATTTGCAGCAGTCACCATACTATGAATCTCCAGGACTAAGCCACGTAAATAGATCTTAATACGTTGGCTCGGCGGGTCATCCATGCCAGGGCAAAGTGTAACTAGCTGATGAGACCTAGTAGTTAAGCCTTAATGTTAGACCCTTCCATCTTTAATTGCCAGAACTCAGCTTCCAGCTTTTGAACATCGTCGCGGGGGCAGTATTCCTCTGTCATCATTGTTTTGAATTCCTCCCACGGTAGTGTATTTGCCATTGCCTGGCCAAGCATTTGCACTTGAGCATTCCAGCATGTAAGTGCTGCACCTTCCAAGGTTCCTGTGGCGTATTTCACCCGGTCCGCCATTGGACAATTGCATTTGGCGAAGACTGACTCAGTCTTCTTGAACCATCGCACAAGCCCTACAGCTCCCTCGGCTCTGCTGTAGGTATGCGGCTTACCGTCCATGAATGCCTTGTATGTGCATCCAGGCGGTCCTGTATTCAATATGTCAGGATCACATTGTGGAGATTGCTCGCCCATAAATTGATAAGATCCATTATCTATCAGCCATCTTGAAATTTCCTTTGGTAAACATAGAAGTAGACGCTGACCTGGTCCTGGTCTAGCAGTAGCCGGCTTCGAAACACGCTCTCTACGAATCATGCGATCTATACAGGCTGGGTAATAACTCCAATCTCATGGGGGATCACGCTCAGGTGACACAAACGGTTGATCCCAGTCTATCTCGCCCAGGGGTAAGGATGTTGCGACCAGTCATACACTCGGTGAGGTACAGCTGGAGGGGATTTAGAACAAGCATGACTTTTTCCAAAACCCGGGATGATGATGCCATGCTGCGGTGCATGTGATGTATATGCCAATGAGTATATAGTAAAAGGGTAAGTCAGGAGTAACAAACAAATTATGTGCAGTTATAGACTAGTGTGTATGCAACCTAGTTTCCTATAACCAATGGCTCTGATACCAATCTATCACACCCTCAAAATCCACATGTGGAGTTTTACCACGAGGCGTGTGAACAAACCAGGATCACAGTCAATAGTTACTCAGAACGACTCTATATGCCATATTTAAGATAAAACCAACCAAAGTTCAAACATTAAAACCATGCGGAAGCATTTTGTAAGTAAAAAAACCCAAAGTATATAAATGCATACTATGCCAAAACACGCATCAACCCAAATGATTAAACATAATAAATAAAAAACCAACAAATATGTCTTTAAGATAGAGTCTTAGAGTGCATGATGAACCTGTGAAGTGCTCCTAATGGCAAGCGAAGTTAACGACCTGAGAATAGCATACTAAAAATGTCAACACAATGGTTGGTGAGCTCAAGAGTTTGCGTTTAACATAAATATTAACATTTATATAACATAAGAAGTGTATTGAATAAGATAGCTACTCTATATTCACAAGTAATAACAGTAGTGATTTCGCGATCGAAGCTGACTATGTTTTGTTTGTTGCCTCCTGTCACAACTTACCAGGTCGTGACGATGTTTGTGTTTAGGACAATATTGCATCTGTTTGACCTCGAGTCGCATAGGTGGGGCTCGTCACACCCTGTAGTACTACCCAAGATTTCCCGCTAGTTACCATTATTAACGATCCGAAAGTGTGAGGACTTTTCAAGGTATTAAGCACTATGTTAAAACATACATAACTTATAATAATAACATAGTTTTTGAGTACAAGTATGCTACCTCCCCCAGAAGAGAGTTTATAAAAATAGAGGGGCATGAACTCACCTGGTGTGTAATGATAGTGAATAAATAGACTCGTGATAGATGCAAAGACAACCCTTCAAAGGTTACCTAGAACACACAAGTACATAAGTACGTGTACACATAGAACTTCAATAATCCTAGGTTAACCTAGTTGACTCGTTTGACCCGTTGGTGACATATTAGTTGAAATATAGTTTAATCATATATGATAACTTAACATACAAGAGTATCATGCAATTTATCCATGTATATCAAATTAACAACCTAGGTTCCATCTAAGTGATCATGCCACACTAGATCATCATACACTTATGCAAATCTTTGACAATCGTTATGCTTAATATATATATAAATATATCACAACAAATAATTCATACGCGAAGACTAATCATGCACCACATGCCATGTGAAGCCACTCACGACTTCACATCTTAAACCGTACCCATCCTACTAAGTAGGGCCTTAGATTCGCACGCGTATATGACAATCGTAATCACTTCATTCATTTAGTTTCATTCCAACCAACATACACATTGACCATTAGTTTCAATCCCAAACATGATTCCTAATCACTAACCATAATCCATTCTCATGCATGATCAACAACGCCTATACTTCCTACATGATCAACCAACATCCTTAACAACTCAATTACACATTCTAACATAACAAACATCATCCACAATCATTCTAACATGATCCTAACATCATAAGCATGCCCAAAATCATCACATCCAAAGTTCTACAAAAATAAAGTTTCCCTTTCGGGAAAGTAACACCCAAAAGTGTTCTAGCATCCAATCACATGATAATTTCATCAATATTATACCTAATCAAGTTCATAACCATTCTAACATGTTAATCATCTCCAAAACATCCAAATTCCCAAACATCATACACAAAAGTTTCTACTTTCAGTAAGTCAAGATCAACATCACAATTTCATGGATTTTCTTGTACAATTCAATTCAACTAACATCTAAGCATTACATCTAACATCTTCGCATCATCAAATCATGAATTCCAAGAACAAAACGTTTCCTCTTATGGAAATGTATTAACTAGATGATCAAACCCTAGATTTCTTGCATAATCAACATCATTCAACCTTCATACAACCTAACTAACATCATATAATCATCTAACAATCATCAATTCAGGTTTTCATCAAAATTTTGGATTAGGGTTGGTCTCATCAAAAACTATGAACAACAAATCAAAACTAACCTTTAGATGGGCTTGATGATGATTATCACTTGTAAACAACTTGTACTACTTGAAACCACTTGGAATTCGACTTGTGTTTGTGTTCTTGGATCAATTCCCAATGGATGAAGGTGTTTGGAAGAGTTGCAGCCGAAATTGGGGTTGGGGGGGGATTATGGTTGTGTTTCGGTAAGTTTTAGGTTTAGAACAATTACAAAGTAAACTCATTTAATTATATTTTATAAAAAAACAATCTTTCTATACTCTTTAAATAGTTTTTAACTACTAAACACAAGTATATTAACAAATAATAATAATCCTTAGCTGTAAGGCCCCGTTCCGGGACGCTTATAGCTGGGTTCTCATCGCACATAAAACGTATAATTACATTTGTATTTCATAAATCGCAGCGGAAAACGAAAACAATCTTTCATTTCCATGTAAATGCTTTTGCAAATTAATACAACATTCATTATAAATATGTTCGCAACACATGCAAAAACATTAAAATAAGAATGCCATCCCTAAAAGAGCTGAGTAGTCGCCCGTGCCATCCTCAACAAACATTACCTGACAACTGGAAGCACATCAAAGTCAGCGTTGCTGAGTGAGTTCTAGTTTTATAAATAATACATACTTTACTTTCATAAAAAACGTTCGTACTTTTACATGATCACACATGGTACGTACACATAGATAACATCATTATTATCTTCTTCATTCTTTCATTCGTTCATTATGACTTTACTTGCGCATCGGACATCATCCATACCAATACCATGTGCTACACCCCGGTTAGTTGTAGCTACCGGGCCGAAGTCAACAAATGAACAGCTAAACGTATGCCACGGTACTAGGAGTAACCATCAGTCTTAGCTACTGGGCCGAAGTCAACAAATGAACAGCTAAACGTATGCCACGTACTAGGGGTGAGCGGTTAGGGTTCTACATCAGGGTCATCACAAAGAAGGACCCGTTATCCGATGCGTGCAAGACGTTTCATTCGTTCATTAATACATGCATTCATTCATCATGTTCCTCTTTCTTTATCTTTCACTTTACGTTACATATACTTCGTTCATTCATCATAATAGGTAAAGCCATAGGAAAGATATTATACATCACACTAAGGACATTAACATGCATCAACATCACATCGTACAGGGCAACATCATACATACATAACATACAACATCATATCCTCATCATGCCCAACATGCATTCTAAGACCTCGATCGTCATCTTACAAACTCTTATGGGAACCTTCACGTCAAAATACATCTGCACTTTCCCCCGAAAGTCAGAAGTCAATCTACACCTTCCTCGGGTTCAACAGCCCTATTCAGGCGTATGGACACCTTCAGTCGCATGGCTCCATGCGACTGAACATCATGTGAATGAACTATACGGATAAACACCTATGCGAATGAACATCCAGTCGTGCGAATGGGCAATGCGGATGAACACCTATGCGACTGGACCTTCAGTCGTGCGAATGGACCTTCAGTCGTATGACCCCCATGCGACTGGACCTTCAATCGTGCGAATGAACCCCAATCGTGTGAATGGACCCCAATCGCACCCTAATCGGCCGTATGGCCTCCATTCGGCCTCCAGTCGGTCGCCTAGCCCTAACTGATGCATAATGCAGTTCATCCCGACTGCAGCCGAGGGTTTTCGGCCTCCAAACTCATCTAAACCCATTTTAAGCCTAAATCGACCATCCTAAACCTTGGATGCATACCATAACATTATTCAAGCACAACCAAGCAAGAAATCAAGCCCCAAACGGGTCCTACACATACATACACGCATACATACGGGTTTTCACCCAAAAACGCGAAAAAGGGTTTTCAAATGTGTTCCAGCCCCAAAATCATTCAAAAACATGTAAAAGAGGGGTCCTAGAACTCACATAAACGAGCAACGACAAGGGCTTCGATTCGGCTTGCTTCACGACAATTTTGGCGACCCGAACCAACGCGAACCAACACTTTTCCTCTTTTTCTCTTCTTTCTCTCTTATTCTCTTTATGAAGCTGAAATGTGGGGGTGTGTGGGGAGAGTGGGCTGCCCTCTCCCTACTAATATCACCACATTTCCCAACTTTTCTTCGTTGGCGAGTTTGGTCCTTCAACTTTGAACTTTATTTTCTTTTCTTTCTTCACCGGCTTCAAAATAATAAATATTCGGGTGTTACAAGTCCACCCCCCTTAAATAGGTTTCATCCCCGAAACATGTTATTCGTCGAACAGACGTGGATAATGTTGTCTCATTTCCTCCTCGGTCTCCCACGTTGACTCAGATCCCTTCCTGTGTTTCCACTGTACACGCACAAGAGGAACCACTTTATTTCGCAACCTCTTTTCTTTATGATCGATGATTGCCACTGGTTGCTCCACATAATTGAGCCGTTCATCTACTTCGATATCTTCCAATGGAACAATCATGTCTTCATCAGCTATACACTTTCTCAGATGAGATACATGGAATGTCGGGTGAATCCCATTTAACTCATCTGGCAACTCCAATCTATAGGCCACCTCCCCTACTCGAGCAATGATTCGAAAGGGCCTATATATCTTGGGCTCAACTTGTCCCGCTTTCTGAATCTTATAATACCCTTCCAAGGTGAGACCTTCAACATAACCCGGTCACCCACCTGGAACTCAATTGGCCTACGTCGCTTATCGGCATACGACTTCTGTCTATCTTTGGCTGCCTTCATGAAGGCTTTAATCTTTTCAAGCTTCTCTATCGTAGCTCGATTACCTCGACGCTCCCTAATTCCTTCTGACCAATATCACCCCAACAAACAGGTGTTCTGCATCTCCTACCGTATAGCATCTCATATGGTGGCATACCAATACTGGCATGATAGCTGTTGTTGTATGAGAATTCGGCTAACGGTAAGTGGTCATCCCAACTTCCACCAAATCGATCACACATGCCCGAGCATGTCTTCCAGTGTCTGAATGGTTCTTTCTGACTGACCATCGGTTTGGGGATGATAAGCCGTGCTAATATGTAACCTCGTCCCCATAGCGTCGTGGAATTCTTCCAAAATTTAGATGTAAACTGAGTGTCACGATCAGACACAATAGACACCGACACACCATGACGAGTTACAATTCCTTGATGAACAGTCGGCCAACCTCTCAGATGAATACGTCTCGCGGATCGGTAGAAAGTGAGCACTCTTCGTCAAACGATCAACTATCACCCATATGGCATCGTACCCTTTCGGAGTACGTGGCAGCTCGTAATGAAGTCCATGGTGATATGCTCCCACTTCCATTCCGATATATCCAAAGGTTGGATCTTCCATACGACTTTTGATGCTCTGCCTTCACCTGTAAGCAAGTAAGGCACTTACTCACATACTCCACCACGTCACGCTTCATACCCGGCCACCAATAATCTTTCTTCATGTCATGGTACATTTTCGTGGCACCAGGGCGAATGGAGTATCGAGTCTTGTGAGCTTCATCCATTATCTTCACCCGTAGATCCCCAAAACGAGGAATCCACACACGACCGAATCGAGTTCTAACACCGAGTGTGTTTTCACCCAATTCCCCAACCAGACCTCTCATTCTTTCGAGTTAAGGTGATCTTCTTTCAATGCCTCATCTTGAAACTCCTTAACTTGCTTCAACACATCAGAGGTCATGATTAATTGATAAGCTTTCACCCGAATCGGTTCGGGCCTTTCCTTTCGGCTAAGGGCGTCAGCCACTACATTGGCCTTGCCGGATGGTAGTGGATCTCGCAATCATAATCCTTTATAAGTTCCAACCATCTCCTCTGCCTCATGTTCAGATCCTTGCTCGAAGAAGTACTTTAGGCTCTTGTGGTCCGTGAATATGGTGCACTTCGTCCCGTAAAGTAGTGCCTCCAGATCTTAACGCAAAGACCACGGCTGCTAGCTCAAGTCATGAGTAGGATAATTGACCTCATGAACCTTTAACTGTCGAGATGCATAGGCTATAACCTTCCCTCTCTGCATTAACACACACCCTACCCCGAGTAGGAAGCATCAGAATAAACCACTAGATCTTCATCCATCGGGTAGGGACAGGACTGGAGCTTGAGTTAGTCTTGCCTTCAGCTCGTCGAACGCCTTCTCTTGAGCTTGACCCCATACAAACTTCACATCCTTTGGGTCAACTTAGTTAGTGGAGAAGCAATCTTAGAGAAGTCTTGGATGAATCTTCTATAGTAGCCCGCCAAGCCCAAGAAACTACGGATCTCGGATGGCGTCTTTGGTGACCTCCATTGCATAATCGCCTCCACCTTCGCCGGGTCCACCATTATTCGTCAGGATTCACCACATGACCCAAAATTGAACTTCGCGCAACCAGAACGCGCACTTGGAGAATTTAGCATACAATTTCTCCTTCTCAACATCTCTAGAACCTCCCGAATGTGACCGGCATGCTCAATCTCGCTCGTTGAATAAATCAGGATATCATCAATAAACACAATCACTGATTTATCCAACATAGGCCGAACACACGGTTCATCAGATCCATAAAAGCAGCTGGCGCGTTGGTCAAACCAAAAGACATGACCAGAAATTCGTAATGACCATAGCGCGTACGGAAAGCTGTTTTAGGGATATCTTGCTCCTTCACCTTCAACTGATGATAACCAGATCGAAGATCTATTCTCGAGAACCAGCTGGCATCCTGAAGTTGATCGAACAAATCATCTATCCTCGGTAAGGGGTATCGGTTCTTCATCGTCAATTTGTTCAGCTCGCGGTAGTCGATGCACATCCTCATACTACCGTCCTTCTTCTTTACAAACAGGACGGAGCACCCCAAGGAGAGATACTCGGTCTAATGAACCCCTTATCAAGCAGCTCTTGCAACTTCTCCATCAACTCTTTCATCTCTGTCGGAGCTAACCGATATGGTGCCTTGGCTACATGTTGGGCACCCGGTATCAAATCAATCTGAAATTCAATCTCTCTGTCAGGTGGCACTCCTGATAAGTCTTCTGGGAACGTCTGGAAAGTCACACACAACCGGTACATCGGCTAGTTGTGGTGTTGGTGTATCCACATCTTTTACATAGGCCAAGTAAGCACTACATCCACGCCTCATACACTTTCCCGCCACCGCCATTGAGATCACCTTCGGGATTGTAGTAACCTGATCACCATAAACCGTTACCAAACTTCCGTCAGGCATTGTCAACCGAACCATCTTCTTGCGACACACAATGTTCGCCTCGAAGTCCGCCAACCAATCCATCCCAAGAACCAAATCGAAACCACCCAAGGTCATCACGAACGGTCTAACAGGAAACTTATGACCCTCAAGTTCCACATCACAATTCTCTATCATCTCAGAAATCCTAGTAGACTTACCTATGGCAGTTTCTACATCAAAGGGCGCATCAACACGTCTACTACTAACAGGCAGCTTAGCACAGAAAGCAGCGGAAATAAAACTCCTACTAGCACCCGAATCAAATAACACAGAAGCTAAAGTCTGGTTCACTAGAAATGTACCGGACACAACGTCAGGGTTCGTCCTAGCCTCCTCCTGTGTCATGGTGAACGCCCTGGCGCTCGCCCTCGGTCCATCACTTCCCGTCTTCTTCACCCCTGAACCCTCAGTCCTCAACTTCTTACAATCTCTGCTCATATGACCATTTCCCCACAGTTAAAACATTGCCCGACAGGCAATCCTTCGCCATATGCCCTGTCTTCCCACACTTGAAGCACAAGTTGACCCAAACCTACATTCCCCGCCGTGCTCCCTTCCACACTTGCCACACCTTTTCGACCCCGCACTTGATATGACCACCCGGCGTTCATCCACCCGTGCCTTTTTGTTACCCATCGGGGCATCACCCCAACCAAACGTTTCCCGTTCCAGTTCCGATCACCACCACCCTTCTTACTTGCTTCAGTCACCACCACCTCCCGCTCGTCATACAGCCTCCCTGCCAAATCAACCGCCGAACTTAACGTGCTTGGCCGGGCGGCGATCATATGCCGGCGAATCCACCGGTAACCCTGAATGTACCTCTTGATTTTCCAAGACAGAGGCGTCACCTGATCAGGCACAAGCCGTGCCATTTCATTAAATGGTGGTATACTGCTGGTGTGTCATGGTTCCAGCCTCCAACTGCAGAAACTCCCTTTCCAACTTATCCATTTCCCGATTAGGACAAAATTCCTCAATCACCAACCTTCTTAGCTCAGGCCATTTCATTTTTCCAATGGCCCTACTACCCTTAGCTTGGACAATGTTGTCCACCAGCACAGAGCTGAATCTACAAAGAGTGTGGTAGCAAACTTCACCTTTTGGTCCTCTCGGCACTCGCTTATATTGAGAACAACTTCCATTTCCCTCACCCACCGGTGAGCGGCTGCAGCGGTGTTGTTTCCATCAAAGTAGGGGGCTTGCATCTCATAAAAGCCCCATAATTACATCCTCGTGCCGTCTGCGCAGGCTCTCCTTCTTCCTCTTCATCATCAGATAGAACCGTTTCCGGCTTTGGTTGTTCCCGTTCTCCAGAGGATCTGTTTCTTTCTTTTCTTTCCCCTTCTCGTACAGCCTTAATAACTTCAGTCACCACAGACGGTAAGATTGTCTGCATGACCTGATGGAATTCTTCTACAACAGCCTCCTTTACTGAGGCTCTCAGATTGGCGCTTCGTCGCCACCCTCCGGATGGGGGTCTCTGGTTCTTCATGAACCACCCTCTCAACTCTGGGTCTCCCTCTCTTGGGTCGCGGTTCAGCACCGTGACCTCCACCCCTAGAAGCTTTCGAAGATCTACCTCCGGCCATCACACGCACACTGAAAGATTCAAACACCAACACGGTCATTCAAGGAAACAACTTAGTTTATGTCAAGTATAGTAAGTCCCTAATTACAGTGGCCAGTTGTGATTAGCCACTTACTTTACTCTTCATACCCCAAGTATTACCTGTCCTGACTACATCAGTATTTAAATCTACATACAACACATAACCACATACCATGCGCACATAAAACCGGTTAACTTTACGAAAATACCTGATGGCACGTAGCTACTCACATTGGCATTCCATTCCCTTTTTCCGTCCCATTCTCAGTTTAAGATTAGGTTTATTTTGAAAATTTACCCATTTCACTTAAACTTTGGCTCTCATACCAACTTGTAAGGCCCCGTTCCCGGGACGCTTACAGCTGGGTTCTCATCGCACATAAAACGTATAATTACATTTGTATTTCATAAATCGCAGCGGAAAACGAAAACAATCTTTCATTTCCATGTAAATGCTTTTGCAAATTAATACAACATTCATTATAAAATAGCTTCTTCGCATACAATGCAAAAAATTAATCAAAAGAATGCCATCCCAAAAAGAGCTGAGTAGTCGCCCGTGCCATCCTCAACAAACATTACCTGACAACTGGAAGCACATCAAAGTCAGCGTTGCTGAGTGAGTTCTAGTTTATAATAAAAACATACTTTACTTTCATATAAAACCGTTCGTTACTTTTACTTGATCACACATGGTACGTACACATAGATAACATCATTATTATCTTCTTCATTCTTTCATTCGTTCATTATGACTTTACTTGTGCATCGGACATCATCCATACCAATACCATGTGCTACACACCGGTTAGTCGTAGCTACCGGGCCGAAGTCAACAAATGAACAGCTAAATGTATGCCATGGTACTAGGAGTAACCATCAGTCTTAGCTACTGGGCGAAGTAAACAAATGAACAGCTAAACGTATGCCACACAGTACTAGGGGTGAGCGGTAGAGGTTCTACATTCAGGGTCAATCACAAAGAAGGACCCGTTATCCGATGCGTGCAAGACGTTTCATTAGTTCATTAATACATGCATTCATTCATCATGTTCCTCTTTCTTTATCTTTCACTTTACGTTACATATACTTCGTTCATTCATCATAATAGGTAAAGCCATAGGTAAGATATTATACATCACACTAAGGAACATTAACATGCATCAACATCACATCGTACAGGGCAACATCATACATACATAACATACAACATCATTATCCTCATCATGCCCAACATGCTTTCTAAGACCTCAATCGTCATCTTACAAACTCTTATGGGAACTTCACGTCAAAACTTACATCTGCACTTTCCCCCGAAAGTCAGAAGTCAATCTACACCTTCCTCGGTTCAACAGCCCTATTCGGGCCTATGGACACCCTTCAGTCGCATGGCCTCCATGCGACTGAACATCATGCGAATGAACTAATGCGAATGAACACCTATGCGAATGAACATCCAGTCGTGCGAATGGGCAATGCGGATGAACACCTATGCGACTGGACCTTCAGTCGTGCGAATGGACCTTCAGTCGTATGACCCCCATGCGACTGGCCCTTCAATCGTGCGAATGAACCCCAATCATGTGAATGGACCCCAATCGCACCCTAATCGGCCGTATGGCCTCCATTCGGCCTCCAGTCGGTCGCCTAGCCCTAACTGATGCAAAATGCAGTTCATCCCGACTGCAGCCGAGGGTTTTCGGCCTCCAAACTCATCTAAACCCATTTTAAGCCTAAATCGACCATCCTAAACCTTAGGGATGCATACCATAACATTATTCAAGCACAACCAAGCAAGAAATCAAGCCCCAAACGGGTCCTACACATACATACACGCATACATACGGGTTTTCACCCAAAAACGCGAAAAAGGGTTTTCAAATGTGTTCCAGCCCCAAAATCATTCAAAAACATGTAAAAGAGGGGTCCTAGAACTCACATAAACGAGCACAACGACAAGGGCTTCGATTCAGCTTGCTTCACGACAATTTTGGCGACCCGAACCAACTCGAACCAACACTTTTCCTCCTTTTCTCTTCTTTCTCTCTTCTTCCCTTTATGAAGCGGAAATGTGGGGGTGTGTGGGGAGAGTGGGCTGCCCTCTCCCTACTAATATCACCACATTTCCCAACTTTTCTTCGTTGGCGAGTTTGGTCCTTCAACATTGAACTTTATTTTCTTTTCTTTCTTCACCGGCTTCAAAATAATAAATATTCGGGTGTTACATTAGCATTTACAACAAGTCACATAACACATAGAATATATATGTAACACGTTGTCACGTTATCGCGTAGGACTTATAAAATAAACATTTAAAATTCTATAAATTCATGAACCACATAATCACAACTAATGATCAACATTATTAATTAGATTATTATTGTTTATCATAGATTATCATTATTAAATCACCAACGTTCAACGACAACTAGTGTGTGCTCACGACACGTGTATGCAAGATTTAACGGAACTAACGGAGTTTGGTAACGGGAATATTACCAAATGTCAGATACCTAATGGATATATATTGGTCTATTTTTATCTAACTATATATCAAGAGTTCAATTATAAAGAATATATTATTTTCTTGTTGATATAGTAATAAGTTTATTCGATCATTAAGAGTGTTAAATATTGTGTTTCATACTTTTTGTAGAATCACAACTAATAGGTTTGTAATGTAGTTTTAATGGTATTACCAATATGGTAGTAAGTGTTTGCTGTTTTCATTGAGGTTAGTTACATAAATATATCTCATTTTGGTCGTGAAAGGTTGGTTTGAAGACTAAAATGTTATATGTGTGTATAGAATCATGACCTTTAGACCTAATATACTTTAGATTGATAAGTACATATTATATAGATGTTATGGATAGAGTCACGGTGACTCACATTGGGGTTATATAACCCACATAATTGAACCTAATAATCAACTTTTGATTGGTGTTTGAATTGGGCATTGATATTGGTCATTAACAATAAAAAGTAAGTTGATGATCTTGGCACCTTTAGGAAAGTAAGTTGGTCTTTTACAATCTAATGTTGTTTTAATCATATATAACTGTGGGAACATTTTTTCTGTTTTGTAGATTTAGGAAGGAAGATCATAATTTCCAAAAGGTGCCAATATATTACACTTTCTTTTTAATGGAGAGACATTCTGTTTTGATCAAATTTTCATAGAATATCTTGATGATATTCATGTATTAGAGCACTTCAGTCATGTTCTCTTTCTTGAATTTTGTTCTAATTTTTATGATGAGATCACTAATAAGAAAATGACCAAGTGCCTATAATGTGTATGGTGTATTTGAGAATCAACTTCTTACTTCTTTCAAAAGGTTTGTAAGGCCTTGGTTCCAGGAAACCTCACAGTTAGTCTTTCACAATACATCAAAGATTTAATGTATTTATTCAAGTTAACATTGCACCAAAAATTACTTTAATTCTTACTCGTCATGACATAATTCAAAGAAACATTAACATAGTCTTAAATACATCAAACAAGTCTTAAAAGAGTGTTTAACAATCTTCTAAGATTTGATATGCCAGTATTCAGTTACCAAGAAGCTTTGGATCCATATCCCCATCCTACTATGCCCAACACCTCACTTGTCAAACTAATACCCTTACAAAAGTCAGCTTCGCTAAGTTAGTTCTAGGTTTACTTTATCAGATAATCTTTTAGTAAGATATGTTAACTGTATCACTCCAAAGTAGTTATCACAAGAACAAACATTTATAGACCGTCACTTTATCAATACTTTATCATTAAGACTTTTGTTTGTTTATTATCTATTACTCTTCTTTATCCATTAATTCCCGGTTACTATGTCTCGAGATCTGCCCAAGGGCCAAACCCTAATTAATTATATTTTAATTATGTAATTTTAGAGTATATTTTAGCATATATTTTTCATTACTTGCATGCATTTTTTGTTTATTTTATATAATAGTAGTTTTTTTGGGATAGAATCTACTTTTGTATGTTTTGATGAGTTTTGTAGGTTCATGGAATTAGAAGAGAAGAAAGAAAAAAAACGAGGGGCTTAAAAGAAAATATCATTATGTTTGGAAAATTTTAATGCCTTATAAAAGAATTCAAATCCAAAACCTTATATATAATATGAGTTATTAGAGGAAAAGATGCATGATAAATAGGGCTGAAAAGTTTTAAAGTGAAGGCATCTTGGTGGGGCTGTAGGATCGATCAAGAAGAAAAAATAGAAAAGCTTGGAATGGGAACACTGGTCGACAACGTTTGCTGCGGAAGACAAAAGAAAATCTTTGTGGCTTCCCGGTTTTGTTGGAAGCAATTTCAATTATTTTGAGACTTTGATTAGTAAGATTTTATTTATTAATTTTTTTTTATTGTTCTACTTGCCATGTCCGGCTAAGGTACAACTTAGTTAAACATTAAGGTTTAATTTTATGATTTTGTTTTGAACTTATGTGAAGGTTTATAAGATGTTTTTATTTTAATAGTTTGTTTGTTTCGTTGATACATATGTACCTAGTTTAGGAGCTTAATGTAAATGTCTATCATGTCTTACATATATGTATTGAATGGGTATGAATGAAATACAATATGTGGTTGATGCTTATAATGTTTAATATTTCATTGTTTATTGTGTGATAATTAATAGTGAACTAACTATATAGGTTTGTGGTTGTTGTACATAATTCTTAGTCAATAATGATTGAGAAATGTGTTCAAACTTAATCGTATGAAGTCCTCATGCAAATGGACCATGCAAATGGACCATGCTAATGGACCATACGCATGAATACCTCATGCTAATGGACCAGTCGCTTGACTGAACCAAGAGACTAGATCAGTCACACGATTGAGACATAAGATTGACTCAGTCGCACAAGTAAACCTTCAGTCGTACGGATGGATGAATCGCATGATTCAGTCATACGATTGGAAGACCCTAACCTATAAATACCACCTAATTGGTGGAATAGCATAACAATTCGAATATCTATGCACATAATCGTACCCTAGCCGTCCAAAGACTGAAGAAAACCTGTTCCAAGTTCATAGATCACAGTTGATCGTGTTATAATCGTTCTTAACGTTTCATTAATCGTTAGATTGATCTGAACTATGTTCTCCCTGATTGGGTCGCCAATCAATAGAATTCCACACTATCTGATTTGTTATATGTGTAGAATCAGTTAGTACTCCATCGTACATGGCCCACTAACAACTGGTATCTTTGGCTCTTGATTTTGCGTGTGATTCGATCAGTTTTGGTGTAAAAATCACGTTTTCATTCAAAAACACCATCTTTTGGAGTAAAACAGTGTTTTTGACGTCTCCAGATCTAAAAGTTCACGTTTTTAGGCTTACGACAGATTAGGGTTAGTGAAAAATCGTAATTTTCTGTCAAAGTACCAAAAACCCTTGAATTTTCAAAACCAGCAGCCTTCAGTCACACGATTGACTCAATGACACGATTGAACTCACTAACACCTCCCATACGCACGATTGAACTCAGTCGTCTATCCATTCGTACGACTGAACACTCCTATTCGCATTGTTCATCTACATTTGCCCAATCACATGACTATTCATCCGCATTTGTCCAATCGCACGATTGCCTTATCCGCATTTGTTCAATCACATGATTGATTCATTAGGACCTCTCCATTCACATGAGTGAATAAGTTTCAGTTTGAAGTTCAAAGTTAATAGATATTGAAGATTGGTACTCAATGTTTACTTCTAGAAAGGACTCACGGATCCAGAACCTTTTACTTCTGGAAAATGAAATTGGGAATTACAATAAACCCCCTAAACTCATAACGTTATATGATTACCCACAATGGAAGCAAAGGTTCGAGATATACCTAAATGGAGTTGATCCCAATCTGTGGGAATCAATTGAGACAGGTTATAGTATGCCGGTTGGTGCTGATTAGGTTAAACTTACCCTGGGTGGCATGACTGATAGCCAAAAGGTGAAATACAATGTTGAGAAGAAGGTGTATGCTTTGTTGACCCCATCATTTCCTAAGGATATATTCTATTAGTTTTCTGAGAACAAACAAGCCAAGAAGTTATGGGAGGCTCTTGAAAAACGTATGACGGGAATGCAACATTGAAGGCATTAAAGGCAAAGGCTTTGAAGAAGGAGTTTGATAACTTCTCTTTGATAGGAAAAGAGAGTCTGGATGACGTCATCGACTGTTTCTACCACTTGATGAGTGAGCTGCACACTCATGGGGTAACCACGTCCATGGAAGACAAGGTGTCGAGTTTTGCAGATCGCTTGTCAGAAAAGTCGGTTTTGTTTATGTCAAATCTAAGACAGAATGATATGCTGGCGAAGTTGGATATTAATGATTTCATTCTGAAACTGAGAGAGGAAGAATTGAGGATGAAGTACAGGTCTTAGAAAGGATCATATGATCAGAACCAGTCACTTTATAACTCATCTTCCACTCCAACTAGTTCAGGAGCACCACTTCAAATGACATTTGTGTCTAGTTCAGCAGGTCCTTCCCAAGCTACTACTTCAGGATCTGACACGTCAGGGTCATCTTGCACCCAATATATGACACCTGAAGCAAATACTACAAAGTTAAAGACCGAGAATCTCGGTAATATTACTGTGGAGGTGGCAAAGGAGCACATGGATCTCTTAGCAGTGGTTGTTCACTCCTATGATGGCCTAGTTGCGGGGAAGATTGGAAAATGCCATCTCGCAGATGAAGAGTACGAGGAGGTGGATGAAACTGAATTCAAGAGAATGGATATCATGTGGGCATTGGCTAGTGTTGTCCGAAGGGCGAAGAAGTTTTTAAAAAAGACTGGACAAAACTTGATAGCCATTAAAGAAACTACCTTTGGTTTTGATAAAACCAAAGTTACGTGCTTTAACTATGGAGAGAAGGGGCATTTTAAAGATGAATATGTTAAGCCCAAGAAGACAGGTAATGGTAATCCATTCTCAACCTTCAATCGTGAAGACAAACCCACCAGTGGTGCTACCTCGTCAAGCAAAGATACTAAAGCCTTGACTACGCAAGACGACGAAGGGCAAGATTGGACCTTTCGTTTCGTTTCTCCGGGAGAGTCCAAGATTGCTTGTGTTGAGGTTTTGGATGGCGACTCTAAAAGCGAAGGTGAAATCATAGTGGGACTAGTGATGTCAAATAATGAAGATACTGTGAATGTGGTCAATCACCTGAGTGAAGAAGGTCTCAAAACAACTTGTTCAGAATCACCAGCACCCGAACAGTCAAACTCTGCTATGATGGCTCATTCAACTGAATCTTCACAGGTAAGTACCAAAGACCAACTTTTTGAAAGTCATGCTTGTAATGAATGTAATAAATTTAGAGAAAGCATAGATTCAAATTTTGCTAGGTTATTAGATCACAATGATATCTTAGTAAATGACCTACAACTGTGCACAGAAGCTAAGAGGATTTTAAACAAAATGAGCACACATATAAAGAAAAAATAGAACTTTTAAATAAACAACTAAGGGAAACCGAAGTTGTTTTTTTTTTAATCAAGCAAATGACATAAAGTTCTATTTAAACTCCTTGGAAGAAACTAAGAAAGAAAAAGCAGTTTTGGAAGTAGAAGTCAACTCATTAAACAAAAACTACACAGTTGGACGAGTTCTTCTCACATAGTCTAGCACTTAGTGAAAGAACATAACAACGGGGAGGGGTTGGTTTACAAAGTGGTTCCACCACCACATGAGATCTTGTTGAATGTTAAATGTAGACCAAAAATAACAATCCAATCAAGGATCATGTGGTGTCCACTCCTCTACTTAATGATCCAGATTCCACGAGTAAATCGGTTGAATCTGTCGCTAAACAGATGAGGTCACTTTAAAATTTAAAGGTAAGATGCCTATTGTCAATTTGGATGAACAATTTGAAAAGGATAAGGTAAAGACAGGTTCAAACATGCCTATTTCTGAACCCAAAAAGACCAAACAAGTTAACCAACCACATGCACCATGTCTTCGTCCAAATAAACAAAAGGGTAAAGTTGTTAAAAATGTTCAAAAAATGAATTTTGTTAAAGAAGTTGAAACATCTAAACAAGTGTCAAAACCCAAATAGACTAAAGTCACACCTGTGTCACACACTTCCCCAAAGAGACAATTCCATCACATGTAGAAAGTAGATCATGCTACAATTATGGAAAGTATGGACACATCGCTTCTAAATATCCTTATTATCAGACACCAAGAAAGAAAATTGAACTTCATGATACTAAAACAAGTTCTTAGAAAAGGAGTTCTATCACTCCACCCAAAAGAATTAGTGAACATAAAGTTCAAACCATAAGCCAGTCGTCTATTTATCACAAACACGCCTTACACAAAACTGGATTATGGAAAGAAAAGTCAAGTCCGGTGTCTGATAATGAGAACAAGAAAAAGAATGATATGACTCCACCCTCAAATGGACAGTGGGTTGAGTTTATGATATGTGATTCCTCCGGGTCACCCAATGTAAGGCCCCATTCCCGGACGCTTACAGCTAGTAAATCATTACAAAAAAACATACATTTTCATTTCTCTTCCATAAATATTGTCGCGGAAACATTCAAAAATGACATCTCATTTCATTATAAAAACTTTTGCAAAATAATACATCGTTAATCAGTTACAAAATACATTGTTGCATTACATCACAAAAGCACTAAATAAGTGGATGCCATCCCAAAAGACCTGAGTAGCCACCTCGTGCGATACTAAGCAATACCAAGGGTATGCAGCAATGGGGTTATACAAATTGTCAATCACAAAGAAAGACCCCGATGTGCATCCTCCCGGGGTAGCGAACCCGCACACCGTTAGGCTAACACCTCTTATGGCGTGTCCCGACATACTATGCTTGTAAGACTTTTTTAGTTTTATCATTCATTAGTGCATGCATTCTTACTTCATGTTCCTCTTTTCTTTATCTTTCACTTTATGTTACTTAATACATTCACTTCATTCATTAACATAACACATAAAGCCACTAGAAAGATAAACATACATCATAATAAGGAATATATCATACACAGTCATCAACACCATACAGGGCAACATCATACATACATAACATGCATAGTCATGCAACATCATCATTATCATGCATATGCACCAATCATACATCATAACATGCCCATCATAACAACTAGGACCTCAAACAGTCAACCTACGTAGCCCCAGGAACCTCCCAAGTCAAAGCCTACATTTCATCCTTTTCCCAGAAGTCAGAAAACAGTTTAAGGGTTCATCCGCATTTGCTATAGTTCATCCACATTAGCCTTTTGTTCATCCGCATTAGCCTTTTATTCATCTGCATTTCTCATGCTTCATTCGCATTTCCCAATGCTTCATCCGCATTAGTTGTCCACATTCGTTCACACTTAGACTTTCTCATCCGCATTAGCCTTACTCATCCGCATTAGCCATCCACATTTCCCATACTTAAGTCAATGCTCATCCGCATTGACCTTACTCATCCGAATTAGCCATCCGCATATCCCATACTTAAGCTAATGCTCATCCGTATTAACTGTCCATCCGCATTTCTTCCCATTACTCATCCGCATTTACTTTCCAACACTTAGGTAGATTCGAAAACTTAACACATGAGCATAAAACATTAGATTACATCCCCATACACCATTCATCATGTTCTATTGTTAGATCTTACCCTGTATGCCTTAGAAATCCCATCGTACATCCACAAGCATGAACATAGTCACACATCGCATCATAACATCAACATACACACAATCAAGCATACGGGTCTGAAACCCGATTTAATGAAAACATACATTCATGCATTTCCATTCCCAAAAATCAGTTAAAAATGTGTAGAAGCAGGGGGTTCTAGAACTCACCTTTGCAACTCTTGAGTATGACTTTCTTCCCAAACTCATTTGCAAATTGAATTCAACCGCCTAGAACCCACTTGAATTCACACTTTTCTTCTTCTTTCTCTTCCAACCGAGAGTTTCTCTGCTTCCTGATGCTTTCTCTCTCTAAAATATAAAAATTGTGTGTAGAAAGGGTGATGGGCGACCATGCCATCTTTATCACCAACTTTTCAAACATTTTGTCCTTTTGGACACTTTTTACCCCTAGACTTGGGTTTTATTTCTTTTCCTTCTTTTGTCGACATCAAAATAAATAAATAACTGGGTGTTACACTCAAGCCAGTTAAGGCTTGGGTCCCTAACCTAAACTAATCATTTCCTTTGAATGTGTAGGGTGTCTGCTATAGTGCTACTACAAATACCTGGATTGTTGATAGTAGGGCATCAAGGCACATGACTGGGAACCTGTCTCTCCTGTCAAATTCAAACAAATTATGGAGAACACGTTTTATTTGCTGGAAATAAAGGAGGATATATCACTGCACAAGGCGAAGTGGGAAACTAGAAAGTGAAGTTGATAAGGTAAACTATGTTCCACAACTTTAAAATAACTTACTTTCTGTCTCCCAGATATGTGACAAAGAATTCAAGGTTGTATTTGACAACACGAAGTGCTATGTTCTCAAAAAGGACTATGTCATCCTGGAGGACCAAGTTTTATGTCAGCTTCATGATATAGCGATTTGTATGTCTTGGACCTATCAACAGCCTCCACAACTGATCATAATGTACAATGCTTCTTGTCAAAGGCAAAAGAGAAAGACTCCATCTCCTGGCATAGGAGAATGGGACACATTAATCCACAAAAGATGAATCACTTGATCCAGAATGATATAGTGCATGGAGTAAATGTTAAGAACTTCCAATTACTGGATTTTTGTGTCGCATGTAAGAAAGGGAAACAGACAAAGAAGTCTCATAAGGCAAAGAAAGTTCACTCAATGACTTGCCTCTTGAGCTTCTTCATGTGGAATTGTTTGGCCCAATTAGTATAAAGAGCATTGCCAGTGTTTTATTGCTATGTAGTTATGGATGATTACTCAAGATTTTTTTGGGTGATGTTTCTGAAATCCAAATCAGAGACATTTGAATCATTCAATGAGCTGGTAACTATATTGGAGTCACTCTACAAACTGAAGGTAAGGCAAGTTCGCTCAGACAACGGTACCGAGTTCAAGAACCAGTGGATGGAGGCATTCTGCAAACAAAAAGGAATTATGCACCAGTTCACATCTGCCTTACTCCTCAAATGAACAGAGTTGCTGAGAAAAAGAATCGAAACTTGATAGAGACAGCCGGATGATGCTGGCAGACTCGAGCTGCCTATCCAATTTTGGAATGAGGCAGTAGCTAACACATGTTACACCCTCAATCGAGTCTTAGTGGTCAAACGTCATGGTAAAACGTGCTATGAGTTTATCCAATGACATAAACCAAATCTGCAGTACCTCGAACCATTTGGTGCACCATGTACACTGCTGAAGAAAACTCAATCAGGAAGTTCAGCGAGAAGGCCGAAGAAGGAATTTTCTTAGGATACAACATACCGAATAAGAGAGTTTATAACAACTCAACGGTTCAAGTAGAAGTGTGGGGCAACATTGATGTACAGAGATACACCACCCCCTTTGCCGAAAAAGGAGCCTTATTCTTTTTCGACTGTGATGGATTCTTTAAGTCCTTCAACATCCCTCTCTTCCCTCCTGAGGATGAGTTATCAACGAGATGATGTACGATGTGTTAAATACACCATCACTGGACTCGACAACCTCAGCGTAACAAGGTGAGTCTTCTAGTTCTTCAGGGGGGCACTTGAGATAAGTGACTCCTTCTCTAATGATGAAGACATGGAAATATTCAGGTGGCTTAGGAGGAACAGGTTCCTACTACTGCAAGTACACACGCATCTGATATTGATGCCTCTGACACTTCACAACCTCACACTCCCACTGCCTCAGATACTGAACCTGGTGTTCACAATCTGGATAATAAGGTAGTTATAACCACCACTCCTGGATCACGACTAAATGTTTATCATCCTTTGGACATGTCATTGGAGATGTTCGATCAAGAGTACAGACAAGAAATCAGCTATACTCAGCTGTTTATGCCTTAGTAATTGTAAGGCCCCGTTCTCAGGATGCTTACAGCTGGTGAATCATTGCACATAAACCTACATTTTCATTTCTCTTATATAAATATTGCGGCGGAAACATTCAAAAATGACATCTCATTTCATTATAAAAGCTTTAACCAAATAATACATTGTTAACCGGTTACAAAATACATTGTTGCATTACATCACAAAAGCATTATTTAAATGGATGCCATCCAAAAGAGCCGAGTAGCCACCTCGTGCCATACTGAGCAACATTACCTGCAAACTGGAAACACATAAATGTCAGCGTTGCTGAGTGAGTTCTAGTTTTATAATAAAACATACTTTATCTTTCGTTAAACACCGTGCTTTACTTTCATGTGATCATACATCTTACATAAACATAGATAATAGTTATTATCTTCTTCATTTTATTAACTTCCATTCATTCATTCAATCTTACTTTCATTCGTTCGTTCATCATTACATCTTTTCTTTTCGTTAACACCATGAACTTTAACCTTCATGCTCATGATACTAGGCCTAAGCCTATCATAGACCTTCATTCATGGTGCACAACACCACTGGCCACTATACCTAAGGTCAAGTTCAGGCATACCATTGTCATGTGCTATGCCCTTCATGCTCATGCTACCGGACGTAAGCCTAGACCTTCATTCACGGTGCCCAGCATCTCTGGTCACAGTACCTAAGGCAAGCAACAATGGTTCCATACAAATGGTCAATCACAAAGAAAGACCCCGATGTGCATCCTCCTGGGGTAGCGAACCCGCACACCATTGGGCTAACACCTTTTAATGGCGTGTCCCGACATACTATGCTTGCAAGACTTTCTTTACTTTCATTGTTCATTAATGCATGCATTCTTACTTCAAGTTACTCTTTCACTATCTTTCGCTTTACGTTACATACTAGTTTCATTCATTCATTATCATTCAACATAAGGAAAGATAAACATACATCATAATAAGGAACATAACATACACAAACATCATCATGACTATACAGGGCAACATCATACACACATAACATGCATAATCATGCAACATCATCATCATCATGCCCAACATACATTCTAAGGCCTGAAAAGTCATCTTACATGAACTTACGGGAACTTTCACGTCAAAACTTATATCTGCACTTTCCCCCGAAAGTCAGTACAAAAACTACACTTTCCTTGGGTACACCAGCCCTACTTGGGCATATGGGCACCCTTCAGTCGCATGGCCTCCATGCGACTGAACATCATGTGAATGGACCAACGCGGATGAACACTCATGCGAATGAACACCCAATCATGCGAATGAACCTCATGCAGATGGACTCAATGCGGATGAATCTATGCGAATGGAGCTAATGCGGATGGAACTAATGTGGATAAGTATTTATGCGACTGGGCTCTCATTCGTGCGAATGAACTCTCAGTCATGCGAATGAACCTCAATCGTGCAAATGAACCTCAATCGCACCTTGATTGGCCGTATGGCCTCCATTCGGTCGCCTAGCCCTAGCTGGAGCACAATGTACTTCATCCCGAACCCAATCTGCCATTTTCGACCTCCAGGCTCATCTAAACCCATTCTAAGCCCAAATCAACAATCCCAAACCTGAGGAATGCATACTACAATACCATTCAAGCACACACAAGCTCGAAAGCAAAACCCAAACAAATCATACACACACATACACATACACAAACTGGTCGACATGCACACACTAAAAAAACGATTTTAGATGTGATCCAGCCCCAAAATCATTCAAAAATGTGTAAAAGAGGGTCCAAAGAACTCACACAAATGACTACAATGAGAAGATCTTCGATTCAACACGCTACACTTCGATTTTGCTCACTCGAATCAACCCGAACCAACTTTTCTCCCTTTTTCTCTTCTTCTTTCTCTCTATGCTAAAAATGTGAGTATGGGGAGAGGGTAATGGCTGCCCTCTCCCTACAAATATCACCGCATACCCAAATTTCTCTCGTTGGCGAGTTTGGTCCCTCGACTTTGGACTTTATTTCTTTTTCTTCATTCTTCGGCTTCAAAATAAATAAATAACCAGGTGTTACAAGTTCACCCCCCTTAAATAGGTTTCATCCCTGAAACCTGTTATTTCTGGAAGAAACATGCATAATGCTATCTCATTTCTTCCTTAGTTTCCAACGTTGACTTGGATCCGCTTCCACTGTACTCGCACAAGAGGAACCACTTTATTTCTCAGCCTTTTCTCTTTTCGATCGATGATTGCCACTAGTTGCTCCACATAATTGAGTTGTTCATCTACTTCGATATCTTCCAATGGAACAATCATATCTTCGTCTGCCAAGCACTTCCTTAGATGAGATACATGGAATGTCGGGTGAATTCCACTTAACTCATTTGGTAATTCCAATCTATCGGCCACCTCTCCTACTCGAGCGATGATTCGGAAAGGACCTGTGTATCTCAGGCTCAACTTGCCCCACTTTCGGAAATGAATGATACCCTTCCAAGGTGAGACCTTCAACATAACCCAGTCACCCACCTGGAACTCAATCGATCTGCATCATTTATCGGCATACGACTTCTGTGTATCTTTGGTTGCCTTCATGAAGGCTTTGATCTTCTCAAGCTTCTCAGTCGTAGCCTCGATCACCTTGACGCTCCCCAACTCGTTCTGACCAATACCACCCCAACAAACGAGTGTTCTGCATCTCCTACCATATAGCATCTTATATGGTGGCATACCAATACTGGCATGATAGCTGTTGTTGTATGAGAATTCGGCTAATGGTAGGTGGTCGTCCCAACTTCCACCAAAATCAATCACACATGCCCGAAGCATGTATTCTAATGTCTGAATGGTCCTTTCTGACTGACCATCAGTTTGGGGATGATAAGTCATGCTAATATGTAACCTCATCCCCATGGCGTTGTGGAATTTCTTCTAGAATTTGGATGTAAACCGGGTGTCACGATCAAATATAATAGACACTGTCACACCATGACGAGTTACAATTCCTTGATGAATAGATCTGCCAACCTCTCAGATGAATATGTCTTGCAGATCGGTAGGAAGTGAGCACTCTTCGTCAGATGGTCAACAACCACCCATATGGCATCATACCCTTTCGGAGTACGACATAGCTTTGTAATGAAATCAATGGTGATGTGCTCCCACTTCCATTCCGGTATATCCAAAGGTTGTACCTTCCCATACGGCTTCTGATGCTCGGCCTTCACCTGTAGACAAGTAAGGCATTTACTCACGTACTCCACCACATCACGTTTCATACCGGCCACCAATAATCCTTCTTCATGTCTTGATACATCTTGTAGCACCTGGATGAATGGAGTATTGTGTCTTGTGAGCTTCATCCAAAATCTCATCCATAGATCCCCAAAACGAGGAATCCACACCCGTCCAAATCGGGTTTTAACACCAAGTGTGTTTTCACCCAATTCCGAATTAGACCTCTCATCCTTTCGGAGTTAAGATGATCTTCTTTCAATGCCTAATCTTAAAACTCTTTGCCTTGCTTCATCACATCAAAGGTCATGATTAGTTGATATGCTTTCACCCGAATCGGCTCAGGCCTCTCTTTTCGGCTAAGGGCATCAACCACCACATTGGCTTTGCCCGGATGGTAGTGGATCTCACAATCATAATCCTTTATAAGTTCCAACTACCGTCTCTGCCTCATGTTCAGATCCTTCTGCTCGAACAGTACTTCAAGCTCTTGTGGTCAGTGAAGATGGTACACTTCGACCCTTAAAGATAGTGCCTCTAAATTTTTAGCGCAAAGACCACGACTACTAGCTCCAACTCATGGGCAGGATAATTGACCTCATGAAGCTTCAACTGTCGGGATGCATAAGCTATAACCTTCCCTCTTTGCATTAACACGCACCCCAAACCTGAGTAGGAAGCATTAGAATAAACCACCAGATCTTCGCCTCCATCGGGTAATGACAGAATTGGAGCTTGAGTCAATCTTGCCTTCAATCTTCGAATGGCTTCTCTTGAGCTTGACCCCATAGAAACTTCACATCCTTGCGGGTGAACTTAGTCAGTGGAGAAGCAATCTTAAAGAAGGCTTGGATAAACCTCCTATAATTGCCACCCAAACCCAAGAAGCTACGAATCTCGGATGGCGTCTTAGGAGACTTCCATTACATCACCGCCTCCACCTTTGTCGGGTCTACCATGATCCCATTAGGACTCACCACATGACCCAAGAACTGAACTTCACGCAACCAAAATGCACACTTGGAGAACTTGGCGTACAACTTCTCCTTTCTCAACGTCTCCAAAACCTCCTGAATGTAGCCGACATGCTCAATCTCGCTCTTCGAATAAATCAGGATCTCATCAATAAACACAATCACTGATTTATCCAACATAGGCTGACACACACGGTTCATCAGATCCATAAAAGCAGCCGGCGCATTGGTCAAACCAAAAGACATGACAAGAAACTTGTAGTGACCATAGGGCGTGCGAAAAGCTGTTTTAGGGATATCCTGCTCCTTCACCTTCAACTGATGGTAACCAGATCAAAGGTCTATCCTTAAGAACCAACTGGCACCTTGAAGCTGATCAAACAAATCGTCTATTCTCGGTAAGGGGTATTGATTCTTCACCGTCAACTTGTTCAGCTCACGGTAGTCAATACACATCCTCATACTATTGTCTTTCTTCTTTACGAATAAGACCGGAGCACCCCAAGGAGAGATACTCGGTCAAATAAACCCCTTATCAAGTAGCTCTTGCAACTAGTCCATCAACTCCTTCATCTCAGTTGGAGCCAACCGATACGGTGCCTGGCACAGGCTGGGCACCAAATATCAGATCAATCTGAAACTCAATCTCTCTGTCAGGTAGCACTCTCGAAACACATCCGGAAAGTCACACACAACCGGTACATCAGAAAATTGTGGTATTCGCGTATCCACATCCTTTACATAACCCAAGTAGGCGCTACATGCATGCCTCATACACTTTCCCGCCACCGCCATTGAGATTACCTTCGGGATCGTAGTAACCCGATCCCCATAAACAGTTACCAAACTCCCATCATGCGCTGTCAAACGAATCATCTTCTTGCGACACCCAATGTTCGTCTCGGAGTCCGCTAAGTAATCCATCCCAAGAAACCAAATCAAAACCACCTAAGGTCATCACGAACGGTCTAACAGGAAACTTATGACCCTCAAGTTCCACATCACAATTCTCTATCATCTCAGAAATCCTGGTAGACTTACCTATGGTAATTTCTACATCAAAGGGCGCAGTAACACGTCTACTACTAAGAGGAAGCTTAGCACAGAAAGCAGCAAAATAAAACTTTTACCGACACCCGAATCAAATAACACAGAAGCTAAAGTTTGGTTCACTAGAAACGTACCAGACACAACATCAGGGTCCGTCCTAGCTTCCTCCCGTGTCATAGTGAACGCCCTGGTGCTCACCCTTGGTCCTTCACCTCCCATCTTCTTTGGCCCGGAACCCTCAGCCCTCGGCTTCTTACAATCCTTACTTATGTGACCCTCTTCAGCACAGTTAGAGCACCAAACCGTACGATAGTCCCTTTCTATGTGCCCCTCCTTCCCATATTTAAAGCACAAGTTTGACCCAAACCTACATTCCCCGCTATGCTCTCTCCCACACCTACAACACTTCTTCATACCCACACCCGATGCGACCACACGACGGTCATCCACCCATGCCTTTTTTACCCATCGGGGTATCACCCCGACCAAACCTCTTCCCCTGCTAGTTTCGATCACCACCACCTTTCCTGCCACCTTCAGCCACCACCACCACGACCCGCTCATCATATAATCTCCCTGCCAAGTCTACTGCTAACCAAAACATGCTTGGTTGGGCGGGGATCATATGCCTGCGAATATCCGCTGGCAAGTCCTGAATATACCTCTTGATCTTTCAAGACAGAGGTGTCACTTGATCTGGCGCCAGACGTGTCATCTCGTTGAACTTTGTGGTGTACTGCTGGTGTGTCATGGTTCCCGCCTCCAGCTGCAGGAATTCTCTCTCAACTTTATCCATTTCTCTATGAGAACAAAACTCCTCAATCACCAACTTCTTTAGCTCTGACCATCTCATTCTCTCGACTGCCCGACTACCCTCATCTTGGACAATATTGTCCCACCAACATAAAGCTGAGTCCACAAAAGAATGGGCAGCAAACTTCACCTTTTTGCCCTCACGGCACTCGCTGATATTTATGACAGCTTCCATTTCTCTCACCCAGCGGTGACCAACAGGAGCAATGTCGTTTCCATCAAAAGTAGGGGGCTTGCACCGTTGAAATGCCCCATAATTACAATCTCGTGTCACCTCCTGGACGGGCTATTCTTCTTCCTCTTCTTCGTCATCGGAGAGGACAGTTTTAGTCTCGGGCTGTCTCTGTTCGCCAGTAGGACTACTTCTTTCCTTCTTCTCCCCCTCCCGTACAACTTTGATAACTTCGGTCACTACAGACGGTAAGATCATCTGCATGACCTTGTGGACTTCCTCCATGTTAGGACCTGGTATTCGACTGAAATACCTAGAGATCACGTGTATACCAGATCAAATAGTGCGGAATCCTATTTGATTGGCAATCCAATCAGTGAGAACACACGAAGAATCAATCAAGGATTGAAACTAACGTTAGAAATCGATAAGGAATCGATCTAATGTGTTCTATGAACTTGCAGAACGATTTGGAAGGTTTCTGGACGGCTAGGGTTCGTCTTGATTCGTACTTGATCGAAATTCATTGTTTTTCACGAATTGAGTTGTATTTATAGGTTGGTATTATTCAATCGTGCGACTGAACCATTAGTCTGGTTCAGTCGTGCGATTGAACCATGCGGTTGGTTCATTCGTGCGACTGAGTGTTCAGTCGTGCGACTGAGTGTTCGTCGTGCGACTGAGCCAATCTTATGTTATAGTCGTACGACTGATCCAGTCTCCTGGTTCAGTCGTGCGACTGAGTCAATCCTGTGAAGTTCTTCATGCTTATGGTTCATTCGCATGAGCCATTCGCATGGAACTTCATTAAGTTTGAATGTTTTAATTAATTAATATAATATATATGTAATCATTCAAGTAATCATAAACCCAATCAATTCAGTCACGCTCATTAATGAACTATTAAACATTATAACCAACAGACTATCAATATCAGTTCATTCATCATACCAAACAAGATCTATTACATCACATATCACGATCTAGGACATACATGTATCAACAAACTCCCCCTTGGACCTAGATCTCTCTAATGTCTTGTTTTCTTCATTACCTTCTCATATTTCTTGTACTTGTCCTCTTGTCTGACTCCCGCGTGAATATCAACGCGAAGCAAAGTCGTATAACATTTTGGAACTGGAGGGCTTGTACAATGTCTTGTGTGTCATAGAACTGTGGCCACTTGTTAATGTATTGTTAGAATCTCAGCCCTTGGTTTAATCGATTGAACAGATTCAGCAGCGGAATAGCTCAGAATTAGACAAATTCAAACAAGAACAATTGATAAAACGATAAAAGAATTTTGTTATAGAGAGAGAAATATCCGACAAAAGGAATATTGCATTAAGATTGTCGGCCTCAAAGGCACGATTACAGGTGAGTCATCTTTCCTTATAAAGGAAAGAATGACGTAGGCTGATGTCACCTGAAAGTGACATGTAACCGTTTTATAACTACTGATGTTTAACAACTACTGAAGATGTCAACAACTGACATCTTCTTACAAATGTTCCTAAGTGTTAAACATCTTATTTACAACTACTGAAAAACATAAAACTACTAAAACTACAACAACTGAAGAACAACCTCTTCAGTTGTTTACAAGTACTGAAAAGAAAAGTAAACAAACTACTGAAAGGAAAAGAAAACTACTGAAGAAGAAAAACCATCACAACAACTGAAGAAGCCCTCTTCAGCTGTTGTCATCAGCTGCTAACATCAGCTGATGTCTTCAGTACTTAAACATCAGACTTTGTCTTTCAGCTGTTGATCTTCAGTCTTTGTCTTCCGTACTTGTTGAAGTCTTCAGACTTTAGATCTTCAGCTGTTGTCTCAGTCTTTGTCTTCAGTACTTCAGACGTACCTCAGCAGTTGTATTCTTCAGACTTTGTAGACACAGCTGATCAGGTCTTCTTCAGCTGTTGTGATGTCCTGTGGGACTTAGAGGTTTCTCTGATCAGGCTCATTGGTTCTTTTGGTCCAACAAACTCCCCCTGAACAATGCAGCCAAAACCTCTAAGTTATTGACGAGTCCCACTTATTTTGGCAGATAGATTGGTCTCTTATCCTCTTGATCAGATGAGAAGTGACCCTTTTTCAGCACCGGCCTGGAAAGAAGTCTCTGATGATCTGTTTGGCATGATATGGTTGGGAGCTCTGTATTGGGGACTTGGACACCGAGCTGTTGCCCCAACCATGAGATCTACTTCCGTGTATCAGCCTATATGATTCCCTAGTGTAAGCCCTTAGAAACATGATTTGCTCATCCATTGTCAGCACCTCGGGCACACCATCAAATAATCCTTCTCGGCCATACACTTCAGATATGTACTTGGCCTGTTTTCCATTCTTGAGCTCAACCGTGGTTATTTGTCTATAAGCAAACTCATCTGGATGAGTCCCTTCTAAGAGCAGGTTGAGCTCTTCTTGTTTGAAGTTTTCAAGTCGTTTATAAACCAATCCCTTCTTTATAATTTTGTTCTCTAACATCTTTTGAGGTGGTTGTTTGGCTTCATAGGCTTTCTTGAACTCTTCAACAATTCCCAAGGGGACACTACAAGCACCACAGTGATGTCTTCGTCGACAACTCTCTTCACTTGGCCCTTGTATCTTGAAGGAATTTCTTTCTTGAAAATCCGGTGTGCCACCCTAGGATCAGGCCATATCCTTACTCTTTCCCTTTGGTATTGAAAGGTATTAGCAAGGGTGTACAATCTTAATACTTCTTTCTTCATGCTGATCATTGAAGAGGATGTAGCATATGCTTTGTCAATGCTTTTCAGCATTTCCTGATCATGTTTTTGCATCTGTTCCTCTTCAATCTTTATCATTACATCATGCATTTGAGAAGCAGGAGTGATGGACATTGGTTTAGCCTTAGGCAAAGTAATGACTGCAGAGAGTGGCAGTCTGTCTTCATCCTCCTCTTCATCTTCATCAGGCCTCAGTACCTTTCTTTTCTTTTGGCTAGGTACATCACTGGCAATGGGTTTTAGGGGTAAAGGATTTGGTTTTGTGGGTTGGATGGTTGGTTTAGAGGGTAAAGGGGTTGTTTTAGTGGTTGTGGAGATAGTGATTTTGAGGATTGAGGCTTTTCAGACTGTTTTAGCATTTTGGCTGTAAGGGAGGCTTTGGTAAATTTTGTCAGTTCTTTTCGATTCCCAACCCCAGCTTCATTCAATACCTCAATCACTAAACCTTTGGAGTTCTTCAGACGAACAAATCTTGGTGGTTATTGCCAAGATGTTGTCCCTGGTCCAGGCCCTTATTTCCATTAGAGATCTTCCCAAGTATTTAGCTATAAATCTGATCATTATCTCCAGCCTTTCTCTTCTCTAAGGCATCATAGCTAGCCCATCTTGAATTGATCTCCTCTGTTTCCATCCTTCTGATCTCGGAGTCTAGTTGTTTGATGTCAAAACCCTGCCTATACAACTGCTCAATGATTTTATCCATTGAACGGTTATGGTTGCGTCAGCTTCTTTCACCATATCCTTCAGCTCCTTCTCCTTCTCAGACTCTCCTTTTCTCTTTTGATATGTGACATGAAAGTCTTTTTGACTTTCATTCACTTCAGCTCCCTTCACACTCTCCTTCTCCTTCTCATTTACAACCTCAGATTCTTTCGCCTTCTCCCCATCTATCCTCTTCCTTTTTCCTTTAACTAACTGACTCTCCCCCTTTTTGGTTGCATTGGGTGCAAGGGTTTGAGCAGTAGAAAGGGATTTAGTCACCAACTCCTCCACCAAGGGTTGTATTATTGTAGCAAGCCTCTCATCAATGGCTTTGATCACTATATCTGTGATCATGGGAGTGATGAGAGGTAGGGATTTTTGAAGGGTAGCAACTGATTGATCAGGATGGTTCTGTTCCTGAGAATCAGTGCCGAAAGCAGAGGCTGGTGGCTTGGAAGTATATACTGGCTCAGTGTGTAGGGACCTTCAGAAGAAGGTGCCATCTGTGGGTGTATTGTGGTGGCAGATGGACTTGCATCCTGAGACATCTTGGCCAGCAGCTCTTTGAGTCTGCTAACCTCATCCTCTAGAATGGTGTTTTGAGCAACTACATCATAGAAGAAGCTCAGGTCATCATCAGTTGATACTGAATCACCTGACCTCCTGACAAAGTCAGAATGAACATGCCTTGAGTGTAGATCAATTATAGCATGTGCCCCTTGTTCTCGGTTCTGGGGACTTCCAGCCTCAGGACTATGTCCTTCATCAGTTGTTGCCGCTGGTGAGGACTTAGAGATGTTACCAACTGCATCCTGGTCATTTGCTGAGTCAGGAGCAGTGGCAGCCTCACCAGAAGTTCGCACCTCCTTATCTACACTAGAAGATGGAACATGATAACCCCTGTGCTGTGGGTTGACAGAAGCATTGTGATCCTCCCCCTCAGGTGTTGAGGTTATCCCAGTAGAATGGTGTCTGGGTGGGGGTGTGAGGAATGTAACTACGTCAGCACTTTTGCAACAATGATAGTAGGGCTTTGAGGGGCGGTTGCATCAGGAGAGGGTGTGGAAGCTGTGCACCCGGGACAAGTGGTGCTCTTCAATGGTAATCCCCTCAAGTGAGGAGGATCCCAGCATTGTGGCTTCCCTTTGAGTGATTGCTTCAGGTTCCTTTTGAGAGGAAACCTGAGCGGCTTCAGTTGGTGGAGTCACAGTCTCTACTGGGGTTTTATTTCCAGCAGAGATAACCTGCGTTGGTGCAGCAGGAGCATCCACAGGGGACTCAATTCCCTGAGTAGCTTTCTTAGGCTTCTTCTTTGGGGTTTGGAGGGGACTTTGGATGTGGAGGTGGAGGCTGTGGGTTCCAGCTGCGTGGGTTTGCGCAGCTTGGCAGCCTGTTGAGAGTTTGGTCAGTGTTGTGTCGGGAGTATACCTCCGGCAATACAGCCAAAGCAGGGACTCCCAGACCAACTAGTCCCTCAGCAGAAAGCTGATTCTCTATTATGGCCATTATAAACCGAGGATATAGTATCCAACGGTTAGAAAGTGGTTTTGTGGCCATATCCTTGAGTTCAAGAAAAATTATTTCAGAAAAGTTTAGTGGTTCTTGTTCAAGGATAGAGAACAATACCTGTTGCCATCTGGAAGACAGTTGATCCCAAGAAGAAGTCTTCGGAGCCAGGCAAACATTTACCATATGAAATAATAATCGTTCAGCATCTGGAAAATGTTTCTTCAGGATTGTTGAAGCACTAAGATCACCCTGATATCCATGTTGTCCAAGGAAAGATCAAGTTGGCGCTTAGGATATCCAACAGGGTAGGCAGCATCATCTAACAGTAATATTTGGCGGATGGTAGCAGTAGAGATGACCACCTTATGCGAGTTGATAGATGAATGGATAGATTCTCCATTAACGGTCGCATTCATCCAGAACTGACGTAGCGAATCGGCATAAATGATTGGATTTAAAAGAAAAGCCGTTTTTGGGGATTGGACCATAAGATCTATAGCATTTTCAAATTTGGTCCAGAAGGGCGATTTTGTAGGTACGCGACACAGTTGTGTCGAGGTTTGAGTTGCATGGTCGCCATTAATGAAGGTGAAAGGTTTTCAGAGCTTTTGAAAAGTTAGGTCGTGAAAGAATGAAAAACTCTGAAAGAGGGATCAGGTATATATAGGGTACGGGTTATGAAACGACTGAAGGTTTTGGAGTTAGTCATCAGTATTTGAAGCTACTGATGACGTGGTATTATCTTTCAGAAGTTTGAAACAACTGATGGTATTGGTGTGGTCAGCAGTTATAAAACAACTAAAGACATGGTGTTTACTATCAGACGTTGAAACAACTGAAGTCTCTGATTTAGGATCAGTAGTTTTAAAAACTACTGAAGACAAGTTGGACTTCAGATGTTGAAACAACTGAGGACTTGGTATTAGTCATCAGTAGTTGTGAAACTACTGAAGACCGTGGTTTTGCCATCAGTTGTTGTAAACAACTGAAGACTTGGTGTTAGTCATCAGTAGTTGTGAAACTACTGAAGACATGGTATTGCTTCAGTTGTTTATAAAGAAACAGCAGTTTGTGAACTACTGAAGAGAGAGTACTCATCAGTAGTTGTCGTCAATTCATAGCCTTTCAGCTGTTTCATACTGTCCTCAACACTTACTCATCAGCTTTTAGCTGTTTTCAGTTGTTTCATAGGACATCAGTACTTATCTGTTTCTACTGATTTCAGTAGTTGTAACTACATCAGTAGTGTAGAACAGAAAGTACAGTACTTAAAGCATTTAGCCTTCAGTAGTTATAAAAACTACTGAGGGTAAAATAACTCATCAGTACTTATATGTGACATGGTTACCAATGATCATCAGTAATTACTGAGATCATCAGTAGTTGTCACTTATTCTCTGCAGCATACCAAGCCTTAACACCAGGTTGTGGAAAGTTGAACTATCCAAAGGCTTAGTAAAAATGTCTGCAAGCTCATCAGCACTAGGCACAAACATAGGATTAATTAGACCCTTTTCAAACAATCTCTTATAAAATGATGTCTAATTTCTATATGTTTGGTCCTAGAGTGCTGGACAGGATTTTTGACAATGCAAAGAGCTGAAGCACTATCCATTGATAGTGGAGTCTTAGTCTCTGTAATGCCATAATCCAAAAGTTGATTCTGAAGCCAGAGTATTTGGGATGTACAACTTGCAGCAGCAATGTACTCGGCTTCAGCAGTGGATGTAGCAACAGATGTTTGTTTCTTACTCTGCCAAGAAATCAAACAGTTGCCTAGGAATTGGCATCCACCAGAAGTTGATTTCCTGGTCAACTTACATCCTGCATAGTCACTGTCAGAGAAAGCAACTAATTTGCAAGAATGTCCAGTGGAATACCATAAGCCTAGAGATTGTGTGCCTTGCAGATATCTAAAGATCCTCTTGACTGCAATCAGATGAGACTCCTTAGGTGCAGCCTGAAATCTAGCACAAACACATGTAGCAAACATAATATCTGGTCTAGAAGCTGTTAAATACATCAAAGAACCAATCATACATCTGTAAAGGGTTTCATCAACACCTTTACCTTTCTGATCAACATCCAATTGTGTGGTGTTGCACATGGGAGTAGAACGATTTACAGTTTTGTAAATCAAACTTATTCAAAAGATCTTTTGTGTATTTAGACTGATGAATGAAAATTCCATCAGCTTTTGTTTGATTTGCAAACCTAGAAAGAACTGTAATTCTCCCATTGCACTCATTTCAAACTTCTGTTGCATTAAGGTTTGGAAATCCTCACACAATTGGGGATCAGAGGATGCAAATAATATCATCAACATAAATTTGAACAGTAGCTTATGCTGATCCACCTTCTTAATAAATAAAGTTTTATCTATGGAGCCTCTAGTGAAATTATTCTGTAGAAGAAAGTTTGATAAGGTCTCATACCAAGCTCTAGGTGCTTGTTTCAACCCATAAAGAGCTTTATCAAGCTTATATACCCATTCTAGGTGCTTATTATCCTCAAAGCCTGGTGGTTGACACACATAAACTTCTTCTTTTATTGTACCATATAGAAAAGCACTTTTGACATCCATTTGGAAAACTTTAAGATTATGGAGTGCAGCATAGGCTAAAAACAATCTAATTGCCTCCAGTCTCGCTACAGGGGCAAAGGTTTCATCATAATCATACCTTCTTCTTGTGCAAACCCCTGCACAACCAGTCTGGCCTTGTTCTTAACAATTAGCCCATTTTCATTTCATCATTTATTCCTAAACACCCATTTAGTGCTATTGCACACTTACCTGGGGGTAGAGGAACAAGCTCCCACACTTGCTGTTTCTTGAACTGAAGAAGCTCAAGCTGCATGGCTTCAACCCATCCATTGTCCCTCAAAGCAACATGATAGTTCTTCGGCTCTAGCTGACTGATGAAGAGAGCATAGAAGCAGAATTGGACAACTGGCTTCTGGTTGAGACACCAGCATTGATATCACCAAGGATTTGAGATATTGGGTGATTTTTCAGCTCTTGGTAAACAATCAAATCTGTGCAAGTGTTTGTAGGGTCTTCAGCAGCAGCAGATGTTGAGGCAGATTCTTGAAACCATGAAGATGGTGGCAACTCAAATGAAGTGAGGATGGATGCAGAATCTCATCAGCATTTGTTGTGTGGATGGTGCGGCTGGAGCTACAGGAGCATCAGGTTTAGAGGACTCAGGCAGTTGATCACTAAACCTGAAGAGGTGATTACTACTATCATCATCATCTTCAGTAGTAACACCGGGTGGTGAACTATTGACAGGAGCAACAGCAGGAGATGATAAGGACATATTGTAGTATGTCCAAATCAAAGAGCTCCACAGGGCTTTGTGGAATCTTGTCCTTTGGAGATTCATTGACTTGACATGTAAAGTCTCTTCAACCATCTTTGTTCTGCAGTTGAAGACTCTGTATGCCTGCAAGTTGATGAATAACCAACAAAATACCCTGCATCCACCTTAGGATCAAATTTCTGGAGCTGATCCTTTGTGTTGAGAATGAAACAGGGACACCCAAATGCTCTAAAAATGAAATGAGGGGCCAAATGATGTAGAACTTCATATGGAGTCTTCATCAACCTCTGATTTATTAGCACTCTATTCTGCACATAGCATGCTGTGTTGACAGCTTCAGCCCAAAAGGTCAATGGCAGTCCAGAATCAGCCAACATAGACCTTGCAGCTTCAATGAGGGTCCTGTTCTTTCTCTCCACAACTCCATCTGTTCAGGAGTTCTTGGAATACTAAACTGTCTCTTTATTCCCTTGGAAAGGTAGAATTCATCAAGTGTATTGTTCCTGAATTCTGTTCCATTATCACTTCTAATACACTGACTGAGAGGGAATACTGCTTCTCAGCATACAACACAAAGTTTATGATCTTCTGTGCAGCTTCATCCTTTGAATGTAGAAAGAAAGTCCATACAAATCTGGAGTAATCATCCACAATTACCAGACAGTATTTTTTCTGTGCCATGCTCATCACTCTCACAGGACCAAAGAGATCCATGTGAAGAAGTTGTAAGCAGGCAGTGGACTTTGGTTCTTCAATAGGTGGAAATGAACCTTGTGCTGTTTTCCTTTCAACAAGCAGTGCAGTTGTTTTCACACTTGAACTCCTTCATAGGCATTCCCCTTACTAAACTATGTGTATCAGCTGATTCATGTGTCTTGAAATTAACATGTCCCAGCCTTCTATGCCATAGATTAGATTCTTGAGGAGAGGCCTTGGAAAATAGGCAGGATGGCCTTTGAGATCAATTTTCTTGGAAAGATCTAAGGCATACACTCTTCCTGTCCTGTTGGCCTTCAGGAGAGTGTGAGCATCCAATACCTTGTCAATCAAACTCAGAACTTTGGATGACAGATCCTGCAGTTCTGGCTTGTGAAAAGGGCAACATGGCCTTTGTCACACAATTGACTGACACTCAAAAGATTATACTTGAGATTTTCCACATGGTTGACATCATCAAACTTTATTTCCCTATTGGAACAAAGCCCTTCCCGATGATGTAACCTCTTGCATCATTGCCAAAAGAAACAAATCCCTTCCTTCCTGGAGAGTAGTCATTAAGAAGTGAGTTGTTCCCAGTCATATGCATAGATCCCCCACTGTCTACATACCAGATGCTACTTTGGAATGTTGAAGAAACCTGCATAAATAAACAATCAGTTAGTTTTGGAGACCCAAACCTTTTGGTTTTGGGCCTGGTCTCATCAACAGATGGTAAACTAACAGGTTTATTGGACACAATAGCTTGGGTGAAGGAGATGGTTTAGAAGAGGAATCCTTCGGCTTGGATCTCCTTTTCTGGGGTTTCAACACAGGGCCATCAAGTTGGTTAACTCTTCCCAACAGATGTTGAACCATCATTACCAGCTGTGTCTGATTCTGGGAGAGAGCTTTCAGCTCTTCAGACACATTGGTATTGGTGTTTGATGATGAGTTCTTGTGTTGCACCATCTTCTTTTGAGCAACCTCAGCTATTGCCTGTTGCACTCCTTCCTTTTTAGATTTCTTTTTGGTCATAGGAGTAACAGGATTTGATGCTGCTGGTACAAACTTGGACTCAAACTCAGTTTTCATTTTAGCCAATTTTTTTAATTTTCTCTTTTTGTTTGAGTTGGATCCCTTTTTGTACAACAATCATCTGTGAGATGATTGAATAGACCACATATTTCACATGGTTTCTTCTTCATCTTCTGTTGATCATCAACTAAAGAAGATGAAACTATGAAGACTTGCTCTTCAGCAGTTTAGAAGCACTTTTTGCCTTCTTGTCAACTTCCTTAGTAGGCTTCAAATCCTTCCTACTGACAGTTTTCTTCTCTTCAGTGCTGTCAGTCATTAGGATTTGAACTCCAGATGTTATCCCCTGCTCTCCAGTACCCTCAGTACTTCTAGGGATAACACTTGGGTTGATCAACTCATTGATCATGTGAGTGTCAGCAGTTGAACCATCAATATCAGCTGATAGGTTCACAGAGGGATTACTACTGACTTCAACTACTGATGGTGCTTTATCAAGTAGTGAATCACATGATGAGGTGGATTGGTCATTACTTTCTCCATCAGATTCGCTCCTGCTCTTGAAGCAAAAACTGTAGGAGGAGCAGTGTGATTATAACCAATTCCAAACTTCACATTGGAAGCTGTTTGCTTACTAAGAAGCATTTCAAAGCCCTTACAAGATTGTACCCATCGATCACACTCTACCTGGGTGACAGCAAGAGTATCTTTGAGGTCTTTGTACTTCTCTAAGAGTACATCTCCCTAGCCTTATCATCAGAATTTGGCATTTTAATTTGTAAATCTCATCAGTTTTCTCTTTTAGCACAGACTCAAACTCAGCTTTATTTTTGGAAATTGTTTGTTCTAGCTCTACATTTTTATTGATTAAAGCCACATTTGCTTCTCTAATAGAGGCAAATGCTGCTATGCAAGTTTCAGAACATAGTTTGGCCTTAGCCTCAGAGGATACCTGTGATACCTGTGTTGAAGAGGTACTTGAGGATGATCCATCAGAGGATTCCAAAGCCATGAGAGCTAGATTTCCAAAAGGATGCTCACCGCCATGTTGACCAGCACCTGAGAACAGTTGTTCATTACCAGACACATCATCTGGTAAACTGCTCCAGTCAACAACTCTGGTGTGAAGAAGTTGTGTTGTTGAAGTTGATTAGGTTGATGAGATTGGGATGGTTGAGGCTCAGGGAGTGCATGTGGTTGCTGAGCATGGGTGCTTGAACCTGGCCTGGTTGTGGCATGTAATAGCAGGGGTATGGATATGGCATTGGCCCCTGTGGAACAAAATATGCAGGAGATTGTGGTTGATGATGATAACCAGAATTGACAGTTGTTGCCCTCTGTTTTGTTGACTATTGCCAGGGAAAGTCACAAAAGGTGCAGGAGAGTTAGATCCAGATGATCTACATTCTCTTGCAAAGTGCCCAAGCCTGGGCATTTATGGCACTTCAACTTACTCTTGTCAAAACCAACTTTGGTTTTGCCAGAGAGTCCTGGGAATTTCCTTCCAGTTCTTTTGTAGAACTTCTGAGATCTGATATTTATCAAGGCCATTTGGCTCAAAATATCCATCTCTTCTAAGTCATCATCAGCAATCCCCTTGAGATCATCCATGATGAAACATAGATTGTCACTATTACTACCAGCAGAATAACTATCAACACTCACAAAGGCAGGCTCAGAAGTGTTTGTAGAAATCAATATGCTCATCATACTGGCTTTCAGATGACGCATATTCTGACTCTTGATGTCCAATCAGGGCGGTGTTCCCTTGGACAAAATCCTCAGTGAGCATGCCAGATGAAACCAATTTCCTTTTCTGCTCTATCTCTCTCTCGAATGTAAGCAGTTTCCCATGAAGTTGGGTGAGAGATAGGCGATCAACATCAGCATTTGAGCGTAGAACAATGGTATATGTGTTCCATCTCTCAGGCAGTGATCTTAAGAATCTATGGTTCATCTGACTCCTGTATATTCATGTTTAACCATTTTCAATTCAGAGATTAAACATGAAAACCGCTCAAATTGTTGAGTCAGAGTCTCACCCTTTCTATGAGAGAAAGTCTCATATTGTTGGGCGAGGATTTCCCTGTTGTTTGCTAAAACCTCATCAGTACCACCAAATTGTTCTTTAATGGCATTCCAGAGGTCATGAGCAGACTCACAATGCAGAAGCCCAGAGTAGATCTCATTAGGAATAGCCATAGCCAAAATTCCATGGGCTTTTGCATCGATTTCAAACAACTTCTTGTCCTCATCGGAGTATTGCTCCTTCTTCTTTGGAACCAACTGGTTTGTTTCCGATCATTCACCATTGGCTTATGTGGTCCATGTACCACAGATGTCCAACAACCTGAGCTATTGACAGACAGGTGATGGAGCAATCTTCTCTGCCAAATGTTATACTCATTCCTCACCAAGATCGGAGGCTTGGTAGAGGATCCAGTATTGAAAGGATCATTCGAAGAAGTAGTCATTGTGGAAAATCAGACAGATTCAAGTAAAATCACAATAAATTTAGCTCAAAACCACACGATACCTCAAATAAAACGGCCAGAAGCGATACACTCTCAATCTCTATAACAGATCCTTGCGAATTTTGCTAATTCGATTAAACTTAGAGCGATTGAACAGTTTCAATGATCAATTGTTAGATCGATCAATGATTAACCTGCTCTGATACCATTTGTTAGAATCTCAGCCCTTGGTTTAATCGATTGAACAGATTCAGCAGCGGAATAGCTCAGAATTAGACAAATTCAAACAAGAACAATTGATATAAAACGATAAAAGAATTTTGTTATAGAGAGAGAAATATCCGACAAAAGGAATATTGCATTAAGATTGTCGGCCTCAAAGGCACGATTACAGGTGAGTCATCTTTCCTTATAAAGGAAAGAATGACGTAGGCTGATGTCACCTGAAAGGGACATGTAACCGTTTTATAACTACTGATGTTTAACAACTACTGAAGATGTCAACAACTGACATCTTCTTACAAATGTTCCTAAGTGTTAAACATCTTATTTACAACTACTGAAAAACATAAAACTACTGAAACTACAACAACTGAAGAACAACCTCTTCAGTTGTTTACAAGTACTGAAAAGAAAAGTAAACAAACTACTGAAAGGAAAAGAAAACTACTGAAGAAGAAAAACCATCACAACAACTGAAGAAGCCCTCTTCAGCTGTTGTCATTAGCTGTTAACATCAGCTGATGTCTTCAGTACTTAAACATCAGACTTTGTCTTTCAGCTGTTGATCTTCAGTCTTTGTCTTCAGTACTTGTTGAAGTCTTCAGACTTTAGATCTCAGCTGTTGTCTCAGTCTTTGTCTTCAGTACTTCAGACGTACTTCAGCAGTTGTATTCTTCAGACTTTGTAGAACAGCTGATCAGGTCTTCTTCAGCTGTTGTGATGTCCTGTGGGACTTAGAGGTTTCTCTGATCAGGCTCATTGGTTCTTTTGGTCCAGCATGTATAGACATCATTAGCAGACAAGTTAGTTAGCCACATTGGTCGAATACCCTGACAGTATCCATTTGATCCCCTTTGTTTAGAATTATGACAGCTTCAGCAGTTCTCCAATCATAGTACCACCATTTGAAGTGTGGAGTGAAGTCCTGTGGCATTTCCCTGAGAGGGATTCTCGACATAGTGCGAGGAGGACTCCACTTCAACACAATCTTAGGTTTCCCAGTAATGGCATCCATCTCAGACCTTCTAATATACCTTGTAGGTTGTTGAGGTCTAAAGTTAATCCACCTGTGTGGTACTCTTTCTTTAGGGCAGTCTCAACCAGCCTGACATCTTTCTCGGGTCAGCATACAATAGCTTCATTTGGCCAGCTGGTTGAGCTCAAATCCTGGTAGAGTCTTTAGATCATGTGGAAATCTAAAGTACTCTATGCCATTTTCCCTCTTAACGGCATAAACATTAAGATCGTCAAAATATGCCCATGCTATAATCCTGCCTGACACCGTATGATGTTTCTTGACGCTGTAGAACTTGGTGTAGGCATCCTTCTTCGGTGCAGCACGTTGGGCTCTGACTTCTTTAAAACATTCAGCCCACTCAGCCTTTCGAATGTATACGTCATCGTTTGAGGCTTGGGTGTTCCTTCAGTCTTTCCTGCTTCCTGCTCCATCTTGTCTAGTACCTCAAACATATCACTGACTAGGGACTCACCAAGATTGGGGACCACATTACCCTCGTTGTCAGCGTACTGAGGGTACTCTTCAGCAGCAATATCTTCAACCTCACTTCATCAATGTCATGTAGTTCGTCGTCACTAGTTGAATCAACTGTTGGAGCATCCTTGACAATATCATCAGGATTGAGTCTGAACATCTCTGCCAGTTGCTCGTTAGATAGGTCGTGAATTATTTCACCTTCTTCAGGGGTATAACTCACTGACCTTCTGACCATCCCTTGCAGATCAAGAATCATTGTGAGTTGAGACTTGACCTGTTGAAGGGGAGCAATATCAAACTCATCTCTGTGGTACTTTGGATCTGTTTGATTTACACATTTCACACTCAATTCATTAGTAATATATCAAACAAAATGCATTAACTTAATATAAACATTTAGTACATGGTTTTTCAATACAGAATACAAAAGTAAATAAATACATAAACATCCACTATTTACTTTTATCCTCAATGCTGGACTCTTCTTGTGAAGGTGCAGAAGCAGAAGCTGACTGATCCTGTCTGTTCTTTGTTCTCTTCTCTTGCCCTGGAGCTCAGACCGATTCAGCTGCTTCTCCTTCTTCAGTGTCTTCATCTGCGCACCACTCTTCAGTCTTCTCGTCATCAGAATCACTGTCATCATCATCCTCATCATCATCATCTTCATTATCTCTGTCTCCATCCTTTATCTTTAGAGGTTCCTCCTTTGATCCTTTCAATTTTAGCAGAATGGTCCTCTTAGCTTTTTCCAACACTTCTATCTGCTTACCTGCCATGACACTTTGCGCTCGGAGTTGGTCCAACTGAGTGTTGTGAGCAGCCAATTGCTGGGCCTGCTCCTCAATTACTCGATCCTGCTCTGCAATTTTATGCGATTGTGCAGCAGTCAGGTCGGTAAGCTGGCGGATCTGAGAGGTCTTTTCCTCATCAGCCGCCAGCAATCGCAACACCATTCTATTTAAGGCTGACAGCTGTTCCTCTACCCCGATTGGAGTAGAGGAGTTCTATAGGTGTGTGAGGGGTAGGCTGAGGGCTCGGTTTGGTGGCTAGTGGTGGTGGTGGAGGTGGTGAATATCGGGTCAGGTCTGGATGATAGTGGTGGTGAGTGTGGGGTGAATGATGTAGTGGTGGCTGGGGTCTGGCTTGTGGTGATGGGTATGGTGGTGTCTGTGGTTGCTGTGGGGAGAGGTATGGTGATGGAAGGTGTGTCTGCAGAGGTGGTAGTGGTGGAAGGTATGGGGGATGTGGTGGTGATGAAGGTTACCTTACGCTTTTTCTTTTTCTGGCCATGGGGTTCAGCCATCCGTTTTCTCCTCGTTCCCTTCGAGGTGGATGCTCCCCCTTCAATCCCGCCTGAGGACCCCGGAGCATATGTTGGATTAGTTTCTGTATCTCCGGAGCCTCTCGGTTGTTCACCAACAACCCACAACCCATATTCTGTGGAACCACTTTCCTTCCCACAGTCCGGGTCAATGGCTCCTCATCAGATTCATCCTCATCCTCCTCATTAAGACAAAATCTTGATGAAATCCTGCTGACTCAGTTACCTCAGCAGGTGAGACAGACACAGAGGGAACAGAGTCAGACACAGTGCCTCTGGATGGAACAGCATCATCCCCACTGTCATCCTCCTCTGAATCATCAGTAGGGAGGACAATTGCTCCACGTCGGAGTCACTGTCCTCGTGACGCCATTGGCGTCTCCCCGGTGCCACATAGCTTTCATCTGCTAAGTGGCCAATCATTCTTTTCACTTGGGGCTTAATCTGCTTTCCCCTGTACACTCTCATCCTGCCCAGAGTAGTATCATCCATTATCTCTAATGCCACTGCGTCATGACTCTCTTTGGGTAACTGTGGCAGCTTCTCGTTGAAGAAGAGCTTTAAGAATCTGGGGTACATACAGAACCCCTCTTTTCCCTTTACCTCCAAATTCTCCACCAAGTAGGAGAATATCATGCTGGAAAAACTGAAGGGGTGGTTCAGAACCAGTGCCACGTAGGCATTTTGAATCTGGTCTGAGAGGTCGTCAAACCCACCCCTCCTTGATGCTACACACTTGAGGATCACGTGTGCTAAGTACTTGTACTGGGGGCTCAGGTTGCTCTTGTTGAGCACACCTGAGTTGATATCCCCAGCGTACTTTATCCTTAGGAAACATCCTCTCACTGTCAATGGATGTAGTTTTGTAGGATGATCAGCGTCCTCCCCGAACTCTAGGACCCTCTGAATGTCGGCAGCAGAGATCTCAATATCATGGCCCAGTATGGAGCTCCTGATACAGTAAGGCTCACGAGAGCGGTCCACCAAGGCATTCTCCCAGAATGCCTGATGGAGTGATCTATAAGGCGTGCAAGGAGTGGAGATCGCCTTATAAATCCGGGACCGTCTCAGAAAGGCTATAATGTCGGTAAACTCAGCCCCGTTCCTGGTGGTGTGATCCAAATGGGCACAGATGTTGTGCTTTGGATTTATGGTCCACTTTTATGCCATTTATCTGTAACACACAAGACATAGAACCATTAGTACATAAGACATGAAAACTTCTGTTCTAAGTGTAAAGTTGAAAGTCATTTTTGATTCATTCGTGCGAATGAATCATGCGACTGAAGTCAGCCGCCTGTTTGAGACATGCGATTGAGTTCAATCGACTGTTTGAGGCATGCGATTGAGTTCAATCGGCTGATTGATGCATGCGATTGAGTTCAATCGGCTGATTGAGACATGCGATTGAGTTCAATCTGCCGACTGGACTCATTCTGGTGGTTCAGTCGGTCGAATGATCCAATCGCAAGGTTTAATTGTGCGATTGGAGTTCATTCGAACGACCAGTCGCTTGCCCCACTGTTCGATCGCCTGTGGGTCGAATCTTGACCAATCTAAGTCTTTTAACAGTGTGTAATGGTCCATTAGCCTCGTCTACTTGTCACTAATAACCTATTAAACTCAATTTTAACATTTTGCTTCATTTACATAGGCGATTAGGTCAATTCACAGTTCGGTTCTTGATTCAATCCAATGTCGCTATTGTAGTTCGGTGATGTACTGATTTTGGTATGATTCAAGGAGTAGTGTACCTGTAAAACGTCACTGGAATGTAAGAATCTTAACCGCAATGTATATCAGAATCGGTGGCAAGTTTGACAGGGTAACGGTACACAGTGCGATTTGGGGTGCTATTGGGAGTGATGAGTGAGATGCGATCGACTAAGACCCTTAAATACTGAACCTAGGTTCATTCGGCCGACTGGCCTCATTCGCTCAGTTCAATCGGGCGACTGAGGTTCAGTCGTACGATTGGCCTAGTCAATCGCATTCAGTCGGCCGACTGAGTCTTAGTCGGTCGACTGACTCATTCGGTCTCCTTCATTCGCCCCTTTAGTTGACCGACTGAGCCTCAGTCGGTCTACTGTTTCATTCTCCCCCTTCCATTCGGTCGAATGGATCAATTTCATGTCCATTCGGCCGATTGGAAGCCATTCGCATAGTTGGTCGATAACCATGATCCACTAGTGCGAATGGGTCACACTTTGTGAGTTTACAGTCATTTTAACATTTACTATTCAGACCCTTTTCACTTTTGATAATAACATTGTAAGCTCTTAACCAATTCAGTCACTTCCGACGTGACCTTTTAATTTTGAAAACCATATGGCCATCTCGAGCATGACCCTTTTTAGGTAAGTTAATTCCCTTCTGATTTCCCTGAAGTAGTCCGACCGACACACAAATTAAAAGATAAACATAGGAACTTAAACTAACTACACAACTAAAGTTTATGTTTGGACTTTTTGTGAGAGATAAAACCCTAAGATGAAATCTAAGGGATTTGATTAGGAGTAGACAGCTTTAACTTAGTTTGATCATATCTGGACCAACTCAATTTTGGAATCATACAGGAATATCAAATCATTTTGGGACTTATTATTAAAACTCTTTGATGCTTAAATTCTCGGTGTTCATCCAAGTCGTTAGCAACTTGAGGAAATCATACTGAAACTCTCAGATTTTCACATTGATTTGAACTCTTGAGAATGTAGCCACTAAGATTGTCAGTATGTTTGTCCACTTAAATCCATACACAGACTTTTGACGCAGACTGGTGACTGATTTAGGTTTAATTATTTCAGCTAACATTTGTGGATCCCACACTTATATGGTAATCAACATTCCTCAGAGGTTTTGAGCGGTCTACAGGTATTATTACAAGAAGAGACTATTCTTAGAGCTTTCAAAGAGAAGCCTGTCCTCAGGTCAGTGCCATCGCACAGCAGAGAGGCGGCAAACAACAATGAATTCTAGAATATCTAGGTTATGCTTATCCTCAGGTCAGTGCCATCGCACAGCAGAGAGGCACACAACCTATCTCCTTGTTAGAGCAACTTATTTTATTTGACACAATATGCACCAACAACATGAGGCATTAGCTTTATTGCATTTGTCTTTCATTTTTTTTTGCTTTGCTCTAATTATGGTCATCCGCACACTTTTGTGGCATTTAAATGCTCATTACCCCTTATTGGAATATATTTGATTGTGTTAACCAGTGATAAGATGGAAGCCCACAGTCAGTTGAACAACTTAGTTTGATCTTGAGATCACCAATCAGGTCTAATTGTCTATTGTGTTGAATCTACCAACATATCATTTGTGGTCTAGCAGCCTCAAAGTCTACTTTCTCTGTGTCACCTTAGGAGTTGCCAGTTTTCTATCATATTCCCTTTTTATATTGCTTAGACTACACAGACTTATACTTTGAACTTTTGCATCTTTTCAAACCTTAAACTTTAAAATCCCTCTTGATTTGTTCCTGTGTACTATCATATTCCAAAGGTATTGAATCAGTATCACAGACACAATCTACCTTATTTCAGCTAGTTACCCCTTCTCCCTCTTTTTTTTTTCTTTTTTTTTTAATATTAACTTGCTGACATATTCTCCCCCTAAAATACTAAAATCATTTCGGATTTAATTATTTTTGGATTTTAATAAATAGCAAGATAACATGAGTTTAAGTATAACAGACAAAAGAAAAGAAAAAAACAGATAACATAAAATAAAATAAACATTAACGAAACCTACATCGGACTACACATCATTCACATCAGGAATTACCTCACTTTTCTTTTTAACGCCGTTGACCTCTAGCAAGTATTGAAAACGTGGTTTATCAAAGGCTTTTGTATAGAGGTCAGCACGTTGAAAATCAGTATTAATTTTAACCACATCTATTAAGGTCTTTTCAAAACAGTCTCTTATGATGTGGTATTTAATACCGATGTGTTTGGTCTTAGGATGTTGAACCGGATTTTTGGTTACTGCAATTGCAGCAGAATTATCAACAAAAATAGGAGTAGACGAGAATTTCAAACCGTAATCCCACATTTGCTGTTGAATCCAAATGATTTGGGAACAGCAACTTGCAGCAGCAACATATTCGGCTTCACAGGTTGACAATGCAACCGATGTCTGGCTTTTCTGTCTCTGATGTGGAAGCTTCCTCAATTGGCTTGTAACTGACCTCGGCTGCAGTTGTTTCTTCACTATGTGACATTCCAATTTCAACTGCTATATCACCTTCACTCGCAGAATCATCGTCAATATCCTCAACACTGGCAATGTTAGATTCTCCTGGTGAGACAAACCTGAAACTCCAATCCTGTCCTTCATCATCATAAGCAGTTAGTGCTTTTGGGTCCTTGTTTGATGAAGTAGAATTATAGGGTTGCTTGTCCTGGCGAGTAAAGGATGAGAACGGGTTCCCATTCCCCGTCTTCTTTGGCTTGACACATTCTCGTTTGAAGTGCCCCTTCTCACCACAGTTAAAGCAGGTCACTTTACTCTTGTCGAAGCCAAAGGTGGTGTCCTTAGTAGCAACCAAGTTCTGTCCAGTCTTTTTCACAAACTTCTTCACCCTCCGAACAGCACTTGCTAAGGCCCACATTATATCCATTCTTTCAAGCTCCATCTCATCCACCTGCTCGTAGTCCTCATCTGCCAGATGGCAGTTTCCAATCTTCCCAGCAACAAGTCCATCATATGAATGAACCACTGCTGCTAAGAGATCCATATGCTCTCGTGCTACTTCCACGGTCACATTACCGAAGTTCTCGATCTTCAATTTGGTAGCGTTTCCTTCTGATCCAATATGATGGGTACATGATGACCCAGACGTGTCTGATCCAGAAGGAGAAACATGTGAGGGACCTGACGAGCTAGACACAAAAGCAGTCTGGAGGGGTGCTCCAGATGCCTTAGCTTGAGGCGTGGCGTTGTATAAAGCTGGATTTTGTGTGTACGAAGACTTCTGAGCTCTATACTTCATCCTTAGTGCTTCTTCTCGCAACTTAAGAATGAAGTCATTTATATCCAGCTTTACAAGGATTCCATTCCATCTCAGGTTAGACACGAATGTAGCCCACTTATCAGGCAACCCGTCTGCGAAGTTGCTTACTTTCTCTTCCATGGTAGTAGCCACTCCATGTGTATGCAATTCGCTCATCAAGTGGTAGAATCTGTCTATGACTTCGTCCAAACTTTCATTACCAATTGATGAGAAGTTATCGAATTCCTTCTTTAACTCCTTTGGCTTGATTGCCTTCAATGATGCATTACCATCATATCTCTTCTCTAGCGCATCCCACAGTTTCTTGGACTGCTTGTTCTCGGAATACTGGTGGAATATGTCTTTGGGGATAGACTGAGTGATCAATGCATAAACTCTTTTCTCTGCATTGTACTTTACTTTCTGTGCGTTTGTCATCCCGCTTAATGTTAGTTTAACCCCCATCAGCTCCCACCGGTGTACTATAGCCTATCTCAATGGCTTCCCACAGATTAGGATCTACTCCATTAAGGTAGATCTCAAAACGTTGTTTCCAGTGGGGAAACTCATCTAAAGTCAAAAGCTTTGGTGGTTTATTGTGATTCCCTACCTCACTCTCAAGCAGCAACAGATTCTGTATCCTTGAGTCCTTCCCAGCAGTAAAGGCTGACATCTGATCTTCCATGATGAATAAACTTATAATCTAATCAAACAAACTTTCACTGATGCGACTGAAGGATGCGACTGAGCTAATCGTGCGTATAAGCTCTGCGATTGGTTCAATCGTGCGAATGAACTGGGCGATTGGTTCAGTCGTGCGAATGAATCTGGTGCGTATGAGCTATGCGAACGAACGGTTCAATCGGCCGAATGAAGGTGCGACTAGGTCCAATCGTGCGTATGAGCAATGCGAATGGAGTCCAGTCGTACGAATGAGTCAGTCGTGCGATTGAAGCTGCTGTTTTGCGAAAATTTCTAGGTTTGACGGGTTTCAACTGTAAAAATTCGAAATTTCACAAGTTCTAATCGCCTGAGTCCGTAGAAACCAAACTTCGATGAGCACGGAACTTCCAAGATCACTTTTGATGCCAAAGATTGCATTTTTAGTGTAAAAACACAAACTTTTATGCAATCTTGATTGAATCAACACGTAATCAAGAGCCAATAGCTCTGATACCACTTGTTAGGACCTGGTATTCGACTGAAATACCTAGAGATCACGTGTATACCAGATCAAATAGTGCGGAATCCTATTTGATTGGCAATCCAATCAGTGAGAACACACGAAGAATCAATCAAGGATTGAAACTAACGTTAGAAATCGATAAGGAATCGATCTAATGTGTTCTATGAACTTGGAGAACGATTTGGAAGGTTTCTGGACGGCTAGGGTTCGTCTTGATTCGTACTTGATCGAAATTCATTGTTTTTCATGAATTGAGTTGTATTTATAGGTTGGTATTATTCAATCGTGCGACTGAACCATTAGTCTGGTTCAGTCGTGCGATTGAACCATGCGGTTGGTTCATTCGTGCGACTGAGTGTTCAGTCGTGCGACTGAGCCAATCTTATGTTACAGTCGTACGACTGATCCAGTCTCCTGGTTCAGTCGTGCGACTGAGTCAATCGTGTGAAGTTCTTCATGCTTATGGTTCATTCGCATGAGCCATTCGCATGAGAACTTCATTAAGTTTGAATGTTTTAATTAATTAATATAATATTATATGTAATCATTCAAGTAATCATAAACCCAATCAATTCAGTCACGACTCATTAATGAACTATTAAACATTATAACCAACAAACTATCAATATCAGTTCATTCATCATACCAAACAAGATCTATTACATCACATATCACGATCTAGGGACATACATGTATCAACACTCCACAACAGCCTCCTTTACTAAGGCTCTCAAGTTTGCACTCTTATCACCACCCTCCGAATGAGGGGTTTCGGGTTCTTCAGGAACCACCTTTTCAACTCTGGGTCTTCCCCTTTTAGGTCGCGGTTCAGAACCATGACCTCCACTACGTGAAGCTCTCAAAGATCTACCGCCAACCATTCACACACACACTGAAAGATTCAAACACTAACACAGTCATTCAAGGGAACAACTCAGTTTATGTCAAGTATAGTAAGTCCCTAATTATAGTGGTCAGTTGTGGTTAGCCACTTACTTTACTCTTCACACCCCGAGCATTACTTATCATGACTACATTAGTATTTAAATCCACAAACAACACATAACCACATACCATACACACATAATACCGGTTATCATTACGAAAATACCTGATGGCACGCTGCTACTCAGATTGGCATCCCATCCCCTTCCGTCCCATTCTTAATTTAAGTTAGGGTTTATTTTTAAAATTTACCCATTTCACTTAAACTTTGGCTCTGATACCAACTTGTAAGGCCCCGTTCTCGGGACGCTTACAACTGGTGATCATTGCACATAAACCATACATTTTCAATTCTCTTACATAAATATTGCAGCGGAAACATTCAAAAATGACATCTCATTTCAGTATAAAAGCTTTTGCCAAATAATACATCATTAACCAGTTACAAAATACATTGTTGCATTACATCACAAAAGAATTATATAAATAGATGCCATCCGAAAAGAGCCAAGTAGCCACCTCGTGCCATCCTCAGCAACATTACTTGCCAACTAGAAACACATAAAAGTCAGCATTGCTGAGTGAGTTCTAGATTTATAATAAAACATACTTTATCTTTCGTTAAAACCGTGCTTTACTTTCATGCGATCATACATCTTACATACACATAGATAATAGTTATTATCTTCTACATTCGATAACTTCTGTTCATTCATTCAATCTTACTTTTATTCGTTCGTTCATCATTACATCTTTTCCTTTCGTCAACACCATGAAAATTACCCTTCATGCTCTTGATACTGGGCCTAAGCCTATCATAGACCTTCATTCACAGTGCACAACACCTCTGGCCACGTACCTAAGGTAAAATTCAGGTATACCATTGTCATGTGCTATGCCTTTCATGCTCATGGTACTGGACCTAAGCCTATAATAGACCATCATTCACGGTGCCCAACACCTCTCGTCACAGTACCTAAGGCAGCAACAATGGTTCCATACAAACCGTCAATCACAAAGAAAGACCCCGATGTGTATCCTCCCGGGGTAGCGAACCTGCACACCGTTGGGCTAACACATTTTAATGGCGTGTCCTGACATACTATGCTTGCAAGACTTTCTTTACTTTCATCATTCATTAATGCATGCATTCTTACTTCATGTTCCTCTTTCATTATCTTTCGCTTTACGTTACATACTACTTTCATTCATTCATTATCATTCAACGTAAAGTCACGGGAAAGATAAACATACATCATAATAAGGAACAACACATACACAAATATCATTATCATATAGGGCAACATCATACATACATAACATGCAAAATCATGCAACTTCATCATCATGCCCAACATACACTGTAAGGCCTCAAAAATCATCTTACATGAACTTACGGCAAGTTTCACGTCAAAACTTACATGTGCACTTTCCCCCGAAAGTCAGTACATAAACTACACTTTCCTTGGGTACACCAGCCCTACTTGGGCGTATAGGCACCCTTCAGTCGCATGGCCTCCGTGCAACGGAACATCATACGAATGGACCAATGTTGATGAACACTCATGCTAATGAACACCCAATCATGCGAATGAACCCCCAATCATGCGAATGAACCTCATGCGGAGGGACTAAATGCGGATGAGTCCTATGCCAATGGAGCTAATGCGGATGGAACTAATGCGGATGAGCATTTATGTGACTGGGCTTCAGTCGTGCGAATGAACTCTCAGTCGTGCGAATGAACCTCAATCGTGCGAATGAACCTCAATAGCACCTCGATTGGCCGTATGGGCTCCATTCGGTTGCCTAGCCCTAGCTAGTGCAGAATCCAGTTCATCCCGAACCTAATTTGCCATTTTCGACCTCCAAGCTCATCTAAACCCATTCTAAGCCAAATCAAGCATCCTAAACCTTAGTAATGCACAATACCATTCAAGCACACACAAGCTGAAAGCATGACCCAAACGAATCATACATATACATACACATACACAAATGGGTCGACATGCACACACTCAAAAAAACCGATTTCAGATATGTTCCAGCCCCAAAATCATTCAAAAACATGTAAAAGGGTGGTCCTAAAACTCACACAAACGACCACAATGAGAAGAGCTTCGATTCAACATGCTACACTTCGATTTTGCTCACTCGAATCAACCCGAACCAACTTTTCTCCCTTTTTCTCTTCTTCTTTCTCTCTATGCTGAAAATGTGAGTGTGTGGAGAGGGTAATGGCTGCCCTCTCCTTTCAAATATCACCACATACCCAACTTTGTCTCGTTGGTGAGTTTGGTCCCTCAACTTTGGACTTTATTTCTTTTTCTTCATTCGTCGGCTTCAAAATAAATAAATTACCGGGTGTTACCGTAATAGGAAAGGGATATCTTCACGATGGTGCGTATCGATGTTTTGTGTCTCAATTTGAGCCAAAATATGTAAGTGAAGCCCTAAATGATGAGGAATGGGTGAATGCTATGCAAGAGGAACTTCTTCAATTCAAGAAGCTAGGAGTATGGACACTGGTGGATAGCCCAAAAGGTGCTAAGGTCATTGGCACCAAATGGGTCTTGAAGTGCAAGAAAGATGACCAAGGGGTCATTATAAGAAACAAGGCTCAACTTGTACTTCAAGGATTTTGACAAGTCGAGGGTATTGATTACAATGAAGTGTTTGCACCTGTGGCGAGAATGGAAGCAATTCGTATCTTCCTAGCCCATGCATCTTAAATGAAGATTAACGTTTATCAACTAGATGTAAAGAATGCATTCCTTCACGGTGAAATCGGGAGACAGTGTATGTCTGTCAACCCGAAGGATTTAAGGATCCATATCATCGGGACAAAGTTTAAAAGCTGGATAAGGCTTTCTACGGGCTCAACCAAGCCCCAAGAGCATGGTATGAAAAAATCTCGACTCATCTTGTGAAACACGGCTTTCGTAAAGGAGTGATTGATTGTACAGTGTTCATCAAAGAAAAGGATGGTGACTTACTGCTAGTTCAGATCTATGTTGATGACATAATCTTCGATTGCAAAAACGAAGAATTATGTACAGAATTTGAAGGAGTAATGAAAGCTGAATTTGAGATGAGTGCCATGGGAGAGATGAAGTTCTTTCTCGGGTTACAGGTGGATCCGACACCAAAGGGGATATTTCTACATCAGACCAAGTATGTAGGCGATATTCTTAGTCGGTTCGATATGGAGAACACTTCGGCAGCTGGGACTCCATTGGCGACAAACCATGATGTAGCACCCGACGAAAATGGTGATTTAGTGGATGCCACCATGTACCGAGGAATGATCGGATCCCTCATGTACCTCATCGCCTCATGACCTGATATCATGTACACGACGTGCCTCTGCTCCAGATATCAGGCGAAACCAAAAGTCAACTGTTAGGACCTGGTATTTGAACGAAATACCTAGTGATTAGCGTGTAAACCAGATCAAATAGTGCGGAATCCTATTTGATTGGCGATCCAATCAGTGAGAACACACGAAGAATCAATAAAGAATTGAAACTAACGTTAGAAATCGATTGGGAATCGATCTAATGTGTTCTATGAACTTGGAGAACGAATTGAGAGGCTTCTGGACGGCTAGGGTACGTCTGTAGTCGTAATAGAATGAATTCTTTTTTTTCACGAATTAGATTGTATTTATAGGTTAGTATTGTTCATTCGGGTGACTGGACCATAAGTATGGTTCAGTCGTGCGATTGAACCATGCGGTTGATCCATCCACACGACTGAGTGTTCAGTCGTGCGACTGAGCCAATCTTATGTGTCAATCATACGACTGATCCAGTCTCCTGGTTCAGTCGTGCGACTGAGTCAATCGTATGAAGTTATTCATGCGTGTGGTCCATTCGCATGGGCCATTCGCATGAGAACTTCATTATGTTACGTTTGTATGTATTAATTAATAAACATTATGTGTAACCATTCAAACAATCACTAACCTAATTAACCAATTCAATATCGACTCATCAATGAAATATTAGACATTACAAATCATAAACAATCAATATCATTTCATTAATCATATCAAATTACATCCGAATCAGATAAACAAGATCTATTACATTTCATATCATGATCTAGGGACATACATATATCAACTTCAACCATCTCATAGGACTCAAAAGGATATTTCGTTATCTGAAGGGTACTCCAACACTTGGGTTATGGTATCCTCATGATGATGACTTTGAGCTTACAGCATATAGCGATTTGGATTATGTCGGCTGCAAAATGAACTACAAGTCAAGATCTGTAGGATGTCAATTCTTTGGGAGAAGATTAGTCACTTGGCAGTGTAAGAAGCAGACATTGGTTGCTCTATCAACTTGGGAAGCTGAATACGTTGCTGCTACAAGGTGTGTTCACAAATCATCTAGATTCAATAGCAAATGCGGGACTACTGTTTGAAATTCTCTAACACTCCTATATTTGTTGATAACTCTACTACTATACCCGTAACTAAAAATCATGTTCAACATCTAAAAACCAAAAACATCGGAATTAAATATCACTTTATACGTTATTATTTTGAAAAGAAATTAATCGATGTAGTTAAAATTAATACGGACTTTCAACATGCTGACCTCTACACCAAAGCTTTTGATAAACCAAGATTTTTATATCTATTAGAGGTCAATGGTGTGAAAAAGAAATGTGAAGTGATTCCAGAAGATCATAGTACATAGTCCGACGAGTAGCCTTAATCTTTTAGTTTATTTTATTTCATTTTATTTTGTTCTATTTCTTCGCCTATTAAAATTCAAAACGCAAAAACGTTTTCGGTTTTAGAGTTTTAGGGTGAGAATATGTTAGATTAGTATTACTTTAGTAGTTTTATTTAATTACTTAAAAAACACGAGGGAGGAGGACAACTTAGGTAAAAGGAATGAAATCAAATCTGTGATACTGATTAAACGAATTTGGAAAATGATAGTACACAGGGAACAAATTATTTGGGACTTTAAAAGGTTTAACTACTTATGATGAAAAATTCAAAGCTATGTCTGAATAGTCAAAGCAAAATAAAAGGAAAGATGATAGTTAAACTAGTACGCTACTATGGTAACATAGAGAAAGTAGACGTAGAGGTTGTTAGCTCATTAGATGATGTGTCGGTAGCTTCTGGACGGCTAGGGTACGTCTGGAGTCGTAATAGAATGAATTTTTTTTTTCACGAATTGGATTGTATTTATAGGTTAGTATTGTTCATTCGGGCGACTAGACCATAAGTATGGTTCAGTCGTGTGATTGAACCATGCGGTTGATCCATCCGCACGACTGAGTGTTCAGTCGTGCGACTAAGCCAATCTTATGTGTCAATCATACGACTGATCCAGTCTCCTGGTTCAGTCGTGCGACTGAGTCAATCGTATGAAGTTATTCATGCGTGTGGTCCATTCGCATGGGCCATTTGCATGAGAACTTCATTATGTGACATTTGAATGTATTAATAATAAACATTATGTGTAACCATTCAAACAATCACTAACCTAATTAACCAATTCAATATCGACTCATTAATGAAATATTAGACATTACAAATCACAAACAATCAATATCATTTCATTAATCATATCAAATTACATCCGAATCAGATAAACAAGATCTATTACATTTCATATCATGATATAGGGACATACATGTATCAACAAACTCCCCTTTGGACCTAGATCTCTCTAATGTCTTGTTTTCTGCATTACCTCCTCATATTTCTTGTACTTGTCCTCTTTTGTGACTCCCGCATGAATCTCAAACGCGAAGCAGAGTCTTATGACATTTTGGAACTGGAGGGCTTGTACAATATCTTGCGTATTATAGAATAGTGGCCACTTGTATAGCGTGTAGACATCATTTGCTGACAAGTTGGTAAGCCACATTGGGTCGAATACCCTGATCGTATCCATTTGGCCCTCTTTGTTTCGGACTATGACTGCTTCAGCTGTTCTCCAATCGTAGTACACCACTTAAAATGTGGAGTGAAGTCCCGTGGCATTCCCTGAGTGGGATTCTTGACATTGTGCGCGGAGGACTCCACTTCAACACTATCTTCGGCTTTCTAGTAATGGCATCAACCTCAGACCTTCTGATATACCTTGTAGGCTATTAGGGTCTGAAGTTAACCCACCTGGTGTGGTACTCCTTCTTTAGGGCAGCCTCGAACCAGCCTGACATCTTCCTCGGGTCAGCATACAAAAGCTTTAGTTTGGCCAGCTGGTTGAGCTCAAAACCTGGTAGAGTCTTCAAATCATGTGGGAATCTGAAGTACTCTATGCCCTTTTCCCTCTTAACTGCATATACAATAACATCCTCAACATACGCCCACGCTATGATCCTGCCAGTCACCTTATGATGTTTCTTGACTCTGTAGAGTTTGGTGTAGGCATCCTGTTTAGGTGCAGCGCGTTGGGCTCTAACTTCTTCAAAACACGCAGCCCACTCAACGTTTCAGATATCGACATCATCATTTGAGGCTTGGGCCGTTTCCTTTACTTTCTCCGACTCTTGCTCCATCTTGTCCAACACCTCAAAAGTATCGCTGACGAGGGATTCACCCAGATTGGGGACCACATTTCCCTCATTGTCAGCGTACTGAGGGTAGTGCTCGGCAGTGACATCTTCAATCTCGATTTGATCACATCGTTGAGCTCTTCGTCACTGGTCGAGTTGCATGTCAGAGCATCCTTCACTATCTCATCTGGATTGAGCTTGGAGATCTCTGCGAGTTGCTCGTTTGACAGGTCGTGAATTATTTCCCCTTCTTCAGGGATATAACTCACCGACCTCCTTACAATACCTTGCAAATCAAGAATCATTGTTAGCTGAGTCTTGACCTGCTGAAGGGGAGCAACATCAAACTCATCCCTTTGGTAATTTGGATCTGTTTGATTTACACATTCAACATATCAACCATTAGTAATTAATCAAAACAGAAATGCATTAAACTTAATTTAAACATTGAATACATAGGTTTCAATACATGATTCAAATACAAAAGTAATTAAATACATAAATATATAATCTTTACTTTTGTCATGTATCATCGTCTCTTCATATGGTGGAGCAGAGGAAGAAGCTGGTTGGTCTTGTCTGTTCTTGGACATCCTCTCTTGACCTGAAGCAGAGGCCGATGCAGCTGCATCTCCTCCTGCTGTATCATCATCATCATCCTTCTCCTCTGTCCTTTCTTCTTCTGTCCCCTCATCCTCCTCTGTCTCATCCTCATCATCCTCATCATCATCTTCATCATCTCCATCTCCCTCTTTGATCTTCAAGGGCTCCTCTTTAAATCCCTTTAGCTTTAACATGATCCTCTTCTTCGCCTCCTCCAACTCCTCTATCTTCTTGTTTGATGTGACACTATGTGCTTGGAGTTGGGCTATCTCATGGCTCAGATCAGCCATCTGTTGGGCCTGCTCCTCTATCACTCGAGCTTCCTCTTCTATCTGGTGAGACTGAGCAGCAGTAAGATCAGCAAGCTGGCAGATCTAAGCCGCCTTCTCCTCATCTGCAGCTAATAGGCGCATCACCATCCTGTTGAGCGCAGACAGCTTTTCCTCTACCCTAATTGGAGGTAGAGGTGATCCATAAGTATGAGATGGATAGCCTGAGGATCCAGCTTGGTGGGTAGTGGTGGCGGTGGTGGCTGTAGTGAAGATGGGTCTGTGAAATAGTGGAGGTGATGTGGGAGTGAAAGATATGGTGGTAGATGGAATCTGTATAGCGGTGGGAGGTGTGGTGGTGGTAGTAGTAGTAGATGTGGTGGCTGTGGTGGCTGTGGTGGTAACGAAGGTGAGTCGTCTTTTCTTCTTCTTCTGACCATGGGGTTGAGCCATCCTTTTCCTCCTCGTTCCCGTTGAGGTGGATGCTCCTCCTACAACCCTGCTAGTTGACTTTGGTGCATAACTCGGATCAGTGGCTGTCTCTCCTGAGTCTCTTGGCCGTTCACCAACCGCCCTTAGCCCATGTTCTATGGGAACAACCTTGCTTCCCACAATACATGTCAAGGGCTCCTCTTCTGACTCCTCTTCCTCCTCACCAGGAACAAAATCCTGATGGAAACCAGCAGACTCGGCTATGTCTCCCGCTGGGGCGGACACTGGAGGTATAACATAAGAAACTGCGCCTCTCGGTGGAGTAGGCATATCATCCCCAGCGTCCCCACTGTCGTCATCATCAGAGTCATGCTCTGGGAGCAGTAGCCTCTCGTCATCAGAATCACTGTCATCATGACGCCATTTGCGTCTCCCCGGCGCCACATATCTCTCGTTGGCCAAATGGCCAATCAACCTCTTCACCTGGGGCTTCACTTGCTTGCCCCTATACACCCTCATCCGACCCAAGGTCGTGTCATCCATAATCTCCAAAGCAACTACATCATGACTCTCCTTGGGAAGAAGTGGCTGCTTCTCGTTAAAGATCAACTGTAGAACTGGGGTACATACAAAATCCTTCCTTCCCCTTTGCCTCCAGGTTCTCCACCAAATAAGAGAAGATAATACTCGAAAAGCTGAAAGGGTGGTTCAGCACCAGTGCCACGTAGACATTCTGAATCTGGTCTGATAAATCATCGAACCCACCCCTCCTCGAAGCAATGCACTTTAGGATCACATGCGCCAAGTACTTGTACTGGGGCACAGGTTGCTCTTGTTGAGCACACCCGAGTTTATGTCCCCAGCGTACTTGATCCTGAGGAAGCAGCCTCTCACAGTCAGTGGATGTAATCTGGTAGGGTGATTCATATCGTCCCCACACTCAAGAACTCTCTGGATATCAGCAGCAATAACCTTGATATCATGACCCAGAATGGAGCTCCGTATACTGTACGGCTCATGAGAGCGATCAACTGAGGCATTCTCCCAGAATGCCTGGTGTAATGACTAGTAGGGCGTGCAAGGTGTAGATATAGCCTTATGTATGCGGGAACGTCTAAGGAAAGCTATAATCTCAGTGAACTCGACCCCGTTCCGAGTTGTATGATCGAAGTGAGCACATATGTTGTGCTTTGGATTAATGGACCATCTATCAGCCATTTTCCTGAAACACAAGACACAGAACCATTAGTACATAATACATCAAAATTCAGTTATAAGTGTAATGTTTAAATTCATTCTGATTCATTCGTGCGAATGAATCATGTGACTGAAGTCATTCGGTTGTTCTTTCATGCGACTGAGCTCGTTCGGGTGCATGAGACATGAGCCTGAGTTCAATCTGCTGACTGAGTCGGCGATTGGTTCAGTCGGCCGACTGAGCTCATTTGCATGGTTCATTCGGCCGATTGATCCAATCGCAAGTTTCAATCGTGCGATTAGAGTTCATCCGGACGACCGGTCGCCTGTCCCACTGTTCAGTCGCCTGTTGTTCGAAACTTGACCAAAACAAGTGATTTAACATGGGTTACCGGTTCAATAGACTCGCCATTTAGTCACTAATAACCTATTAAACTTAATTTTAACATTTTGCATAGTTTAGGTTGGTTATTAGGTCATTTATAGTCCATTTCTTGTTTTCATTCGAATATCACCAAATTAGGGTTCCATTCCTTTTGTTTTCGGTGCGATATCAATGCCATCTACCTGTATATAAGTCAACGAACGTCAGAAGATCAACAACAATGTGAAAACAAGGTCTAGAGAAATTTTTGGCAGAGTAACGGGAAGAAATGCGATTTGGGAGCGATTGGGAGTGATGAGTAAAATGCGATCGACTGTGGCCCTTTAAATACTGAAACTGAGCTCAATCGGCCGACAGGCCTCATTAGCTCAGTTCATTCGAGCGACTGAGTCTCAATTGTGTGATTGGCCCCGTCAGTCGCATGAAGTTGACCAACTGAGTTCAATCGGTTGACTGACTCATCGTGCCCTTTCATTCGCACCTTAAGTTAACCGACTGAGTCTCAGTCGGTCGACTGATTCATTCGCCCCCTTCCATTCGGTCGAATGGAACATTCTCATAAGCCATTCGAATGAATGGCTCAATCTCATGTCCAGTCGTGCGAATGGGATCCATTCGCATGGTTGGTCCATACTCATGGTCCAATCGTGCAAATGGGTCACACTTAGTAAATTTTCTGCCATTTTGAATATTTTACTTTTAAGACCCTTTTAACTTTTGAAATTAACATTATGAGCTTTTGATCATCTCAGACATGATCATTTTAACTTGAAAAACTTTTGATCACCTTAGACATGATCCTTTTACACAGTTTAGTCACCTCAGATGTGACCCTTTTAAACTTTGAAAACACATGTGGCCATCTCAGACATGACCCTTTTAGGCGAGTTAATCCCATACTGATTTTCAGGATATAGTTCGACGAACAAACAAACTAAAATGGCTAACTAACTAGAAATTTAAACTAATACAAAAATAAAACTTGTTTTTGACTTTTTGTGAGAGATAAATCCTAAGATAGACTTCTACTGGATTTGGTTCCAGAATAGGCAGCTTCAATTTAGTTTGACCACACCTGGACCAATTCAAATTTGAATCATACAGGCACGTCAAATCATTTGGGACTTGTTATCAAAACCTTTTCATGCTCAATTCTTGGTTTTCGTCCAGAGTCGTTATCAACTTTAGGAAATCACACTTGTACTATTAGATTCCCACACTGATTTGAACTTTCAAGAATTGCAGCCTCAATGATTGTCAGTATATTTGTCCTCTTAAATCCATACACAGACTTTAGACACACACTGGTGATAGTTTTAGGTTTAATTATTTCATTAACATTTGTGGATCCCTCATTTATATGGTAATCAACATTCCTCAGGAGCTTTTGAGCGGTCTACGGGTATTTTTACTAGAAGAGACTATTTTTAGAGCTTTCAAAGAGAAGCCAATCCTCAGGTCAGTGCCATCGCACAGCAGAGAGGCGGCAAACAACAATGAATTCTAGAATATCTAGGTTATGCTTATCCTCAGGTCAGTGACATCGCACAGCAGAGAGGCACACAACCTATCTTCTTGTTACAGCAGCTAATTTTCTTTTGCACAGAATGCACCAACAAAATATGTCATTAGCTTGATAGCATTTGTCTTTCATTATTTTCGTGCTTTGCTCTATTTATGGTCATCCGCACACATTTATGGCGTTTACATGCTCATTACCCCTTATTGGAATATTGTTGATTGTGTTAACCTGGCAGCCCACAGTCAGTTGAACAACTTAGTTTGATCTTGAGATCACTAGTCAGGTCTAATCATCTATTGTGTTGAATCTACCGACATATCATTTGTGGTCTAGCAACCTCTAGGTCTACTCTAGTTGTGTTACCTTAGGAGTTACCAGTTTTTCTATCATCTTCCCTTTTATATTGGTTAGACTACACAGACTTATATAATTTGAATTTTTGCATCTTTTCTAAATTAAATTTTTTAAAGTTCCTCTTGATTTGTTCCTGTGTACTATCATATTCCAAAGGGTTTGAATTGGTATCACAGATACGATCTACCTTATATCAGCTTTCCACTCCTTGTCCCTCATTTTTTTTGTTTTTTTTGTTTTTTTAATGTTACTTGCTTACTTATTCTCCCCCTAAAATACTAATATCAAAACTAGTTTAATTATTTTAGGATTTTAATAAACAACAAAATAACATTAGTTTAATTTAAACAGACTAAAATAAACAAATAAGATAAAATAAAAAAGAAAAATGAACTAAACTACATCGGACTACACATGATCATCATGAGGAATAACATCACTTTTCTTTTTAACTCCGTTGACCTCTAGCAAATATTGAAAACGTGGTTTATCAAAGGCTTTAGTATAGAGGTCAGCGCGTTGAAAATCAGTATTAATTTTTACCACATCAATTAAGTTCTTTTCAAGACAATCTCTTATGAAGTGGTATTTAATACCGATATGTTTGGTCTTTGGATGTTGGACCGGATTTTTAGTTACTGCAATTGCAGTAGAGTTATCAACAAAAATAGGAGTAGAAGAAAACTTTAAACCGTAATCCCGCATTTGCTGTTGAATCCAGATGATTTGTGAACAGCAACCTGCAGCAGCAACGTATTCGGCTTCACAGGTTGACAATGCAACCGATGTCTGCTTCTTACACTGCCAGGTAACTAATCTTCTCCCAAAGAATTGACACCCTGCTGATGTAGACTTGTAATTCATCTTCCAGCCCCCGTAATCCGAGTCACTATAAGCCGTGAGCTCAAAGTCATCATCATGAGGATACCACAACCCAAGTGTGGGTGTACCCTTCAGATAACGAAATATCCTCTAGACCTCGATCACATGGTTGACCTTAGGCTTAGCCTGATATGTAGAACATAAACATGTAGCATACATGATATCAGGTCTTGAGGCAGTGAGATACATGAGGGATCCAATCATTCCTTGGTACATTGTGGCATCTACAAGATCTCCATTTTCATCAGGTGCTATATCGTGATTCGTAACAAGTGGAGTCCGAGCAGCAGAAGCATTCTCCATGTCAAAACGACTGAGAATGTCTCCTACATACTTGGTCTGATGTAGAAATATCCCATTTGGAGTCTGATCCACCTGTAACCCGAGAAAGAACTTCATCTCCCCCATAGCATTCATCTCAAATTCTTTCTTCATAACTACTTCAAACTCTTTGCATAACTCTTCGTTCTTTGAACCGAAGATTATGTCATCGACAGAGATGTGTACGAGCAGTAGGTCGCCATCTTTTTCTTTGATGAACAGCATGCAGTCAATGACTCCCATGCGAAAGCCGTGTTTCACAAGACGAGTCGAGAGTTTCTCATACCAGGCTCTTGGAGCTTGATGAAGCCTGTATAAAGCCTTGTCGAGTTTGTAAACTCTATCCGATGATAAGGATCTTCAAATCCCTCTGGTTGACTAACATAGACTGTTTCTCTGATTTCCCCATGAAGGAATGCACTCTTCACATCTAATTGGTAGACTTTAATCTTCATGTACGATGCATAGGCAAGGAAGATGCGAATGGCTTCCATCCTTGCCACGGGTGCAAACACTTCATTGTAGTAAATTCCCTCGACTTGGCGAAATCCTTGAACCACCAATCGAGCCTTGTTCCTGATAATGACCCCTTGGTCATCCTTCTTGCATTTCAAGACCCTTTTGGTGCCAATGACCTTAGCACCTTTAGGTCTATCAACCAGAGTCCAGACACCTAACTTCTTGAACTGAAGAAGTTCTTCTTGCATGGAACTCACCCACGCCTCATCATTTAGTGCATCACTGACGTATTTTGGCTCAAACTGCGAGACAAAACACCGATAAGCACCATCATGAATATATCCCTTCTCCATAACTGAGGCGTAATCAGCTGAGTATAGCTGATTTCGGGTTTGTACTCCTGATCTGACATCCCTAATGACATTGTCTAAGGGATGATAGACGTTTAGTCGTGATCCTGGAGTAGTAGGAATAGCTACCTCAGAGCCAAGATTATGAACATTTGGTTCTGCATCTGAGGTAGCTGGAGTTTGAGGCTCCGAAGTCGAAGGTGCATCACTGGTAGATGCTTGTGGACTTTCAGGACTTGGAACCTGTTCCTCCTGACTGTTCTGGTCATCTTCTTCAGCTTCATCTTCAGAGGAGGAGTGACTGTCGTCGACTACTCCCCCTGACTGAGTAGATGATTCTCCCTGTGAGCTAGATGTTAGTGTATTCAAGATATCATACATCATCCGTGCAGCTAACTCGTCATCCGAGGGAGAGAGAGGGATGTTGAAGGACTTGAAGAATCCATCATAGTCGAAAAAGTAGGCGGGTCCTTTGCCAGTAGGTGGTGCGGTATATCTCTGAATGTCAACATTACACCACACTTCTACTAGTGCCGTTGAGTTGTTGTAAACCCTCTTGTTCGGTATGTTGTATCCTAGAAAGATTCCTTCAACTGCCTTTTTGTTGAATTTACCTTCTTGTGCTTTCTTCAGAAGTGTGCACGGCGCGCCAAATGGTTCGAGATACTCCAAATTCGGTTTGCATCTTTGTAGTAACTCGTAACATGTCTTTCTGTGGTGCTTGACAATCAGAACTCAATTCAGTGTATAACATGCATTAGCAACTGCCTCATTCCAAAATTGGATAGGCAGTTTCGAGTCTGCCAGCAGAGTCCGTGCAGTCTCTATCAAGCTTCTGTTCTTTCTCTCAACAACGCCAATCATCTGAGGCGTGTAGGCAGAAGTGAATTGATGTACAATTCCCTTTTCCTTGTAGTAAGCCTCCATCCACTGGTTCTTGAATTCCGTCCCGTTGTCTGAGCATAATTGTCTAACCTTCAGCTTGTAGAGAGATTCCAGTGTGGTTACTAACTCCTTGAATGACTCAAATGTTTCTGATTTGGACTTGAGAAACATTACCCAAGAGAACCTTGAGTAGTCATCAGTAACCACAAAACAGTACAAGTCGCCTGCTATGCTCTTTGTACTGACTGGACCAAACGCATCCATGTGAAGAAGTTCAAGAGGAAGTTCTATTGAATGAACTTTCTTTTCCTTATAAGACTTCTTCGTCTGTTTGCCTTTCTTGCAAGCTACACAAAAATCAGGAAGCTGGAAGTTCTTGACATTAACTCCTCTCACCAGATCCTTCTGAATCAAGTGATTCATCTTCCTTTGACTAATGTGTCCCATTCTCCTATGCCAGGAGATGGAATCCTTCTCAGTAGCTTTAGATGGAAAACACTAAACCTCATGATCCGCTGTAGCAGCTGTTGACAGATCCAAAACATAAAGGTCTTTATATCTTGAAGCAGTCATCAAAACTTGGTCTTCTGGGATCACATAATCTTTCTTGAGCACGTAACACTTCTTGTTGTCGAAGATGACTTTAAATCCCTTATCGCAGATTTTGGAAATAGAAAGTAAGTTATTTTGAAGTTGTTGAACGTAGTTCACCTTATCAAACTTAACTTTCTGATTTCCCACTTCTCCCTGAGCTGTGATATATCCTCCCTTGTTTCCAGCAAACGAAACATGCCCTCCTTTTATTTGCTTGACGTTAGATAAAAGAGCCCTATTTCCTGTCATGTGCCTGGATGCTCCGCTATCTACAATCCACGTATTAGTTTCAGCACTGTAGCGAACACCCTGCACATACAATGTAAAGGATTAGTTTAGGTTAGGAACCCAAGCCTTTACTGGCTTGGGTTTCCCAGAGGCATCACACATCAGAAATTCATCCCATTGAACCTTAGAAGGTGAGGGTAGCTCAGGTTCCTTCTTTTCATCATTATCAGACACAGAGGTTGACTTCTATTTCCATAAGCCAGATTTGTGCAATGCCTGTTTGTGATAAACAGTCGACTGGCTAACGGGTTGAACTTTATGTTCACTAGTTCTTCTAGGTGGAGTTAAAGAACTCCTCTTAGAAGACCTAGGTTTTGAGTTCTGAAGTTCAATCTTCTTCCTAGGTGTCTGATAATAAGGACAATAGGAAGCAATGTGTCCACATTCTCCACAGTTGTAGCACGACCTGCTATCAACTTTATGATTAAACTTTCTTTGTGGAGACGTGTGTGACACTCTAGTAACATCACTCACTTTAGGGTTTGACTCTGGTTCTTTTGATGTTTTCTCTTGTTTAGCAAAGTTAACTGTTTTAACATGTTTAACATCTTTTACCTTTTGGTTAACTGGTTTTTGACTTAGAACATGTGAAAGATTAACATTAGAAGTCTTTTTAGGTTCTGATTTGACTCTGTTTGACCCTGACTTTAAGTTAACCTTTTCAAATTCTTTTTCCAGATTAACACTAGGCAATTTACCCTTTGCCTTTGAAGTGGCCTCATTTTGTTTGTTTCCAGATTGAATAGATGAACATGAGGAATCTGGATCACTAACAAGAGGAGTAGACACCACATGATCCTTGATGGGGTTATTATTTACTGGTCTACTCTTAGTGTTCATCAAGGTCTCAGGTGGTGGTGGAACCACTTTGTAACCCAAACCCTCCCCGTTGTTTCTTTCTCTCACTAAGTGTTAGACTATGAATGATGAACTTGTCCAACTGTGCAGTTTCTGTTTTAATGAGTTTACTTCTACTTCTAGAACTGCCTTTTGCTTCTTAGTGTCTTCAAGGAGTTTAGATAGTACCTAATGTCATTAGCTTGGTTAAATGCAACTACTTCGGTTTCCCTAAGCTGTTTAGTCAAAAGGTCTATCTTTTCTTTGTAACTATGCTCATTTTGTTTTAATACTCTATTAGCCTCAGTGCACAGTTGCAAATCTTTTACTAAGTTATCATTATGATCTAATAACCTAGCAAATTTCTCATCTATGCTATTTCTAAACGTATTACAATCAGAACAAGCATGATTATCAAACATTGGTTAGTGGTACTTACCTGAGTTGGTTCAGAAGAGTTAGCCATCAACGCAGCATGAGATGTCTCTAGTTCTGGTGATTCTATCTTTTCTGTCTTTGTGTGGTAGTCTCCTCTTTAGGCTTGTAGCTGACCTCAGTTGCAGTTGTCTCTTCAATATTTGACATCGCTATCTCAACTGCTAGATCTCCTTCACTTGCGGAATCATCGTCAATGTCTTCTACACTTGCAATGTTTGATTTCCATGGAGAGACAAACCTAAAGCTCCAGTCTTGTCCTTCATCATCATGAGCATTCAAGGCTTTTGGATCCTTGCTTGATGAAGTAGAACTAGTAGCTTGCTTGTTTTGATGAGGGAAGGACGAGAATGTGTTCCCGTTACCCGTCTTCTTTGGCTTAAAACATTCTTTCTTAAAGTGCCCCTTCTCTCCATAGTTAAAGCAGGTCACTTTGCTCTTGTCAAAGCCAAATGTGGTATCCTTAGTAGCTACCAAGTTCTGTCGGTCTTTTTCCCAAACTTCTTCGCCCTCCGGACAGCACTAGCTAAGGCCCACATTATGTCCCTTCTCTCAAACTCCATTTCGTCCACCTGCTCGTAGTCCTCGTCTGCCAGATGGCAGTTTCCAATCATCCCAGCAATAAGTCCATCATAAGAATGAATGACTGCAGCCAAAAGATCCATGTGTTCTCGAGCTACTTCTACAGTCACATTACCGAGGTTCTCGGTCTTCAGTCTAGTAGCATTTGTTTCAGATCCAATATGATGGGTACAAGAAGACCCCGACGTGTCAGATCCTGAAGGAGAAGCATGTGAAGGACTCGATGAGCTAGACACAAATGCAATCTAGAGAGGTGCTCCAGATGTCTTAGCTTGAGGCGTGGCATTGTACAAAGCTGGATTCTGAGTATACGAAGACTTTTGAGCTCTGTACTTCATCCTAAGAACTTCTTCTCGCAGCTTTAGAATGAAGTCATTTATATCCAGCTTTGCCAGCATTCCATTCTGTCTCTGGTTAGACACGAATGAAGCCCACTTTTCCGGCAATCCGTCTGCAAAGTTAGTAACTTTCTCTTCCATGGTAGTAGCCTCCCCATGTGTATGCAGTTCACTCATCAGATGGTAGAATCTATCTATAACATCGTCCAAACTCTCGTTCCCATCGATGAGAAGTTATCGAATTTCTTCTTTAACTCCTTAGCCTTGATTGCCTTCAACGAAGCATTCCCGTCGTACATCTTTTCCAGCTCATCCCATAGTTTCTTGGACTGCTTATTCTCTGAATACTGGTGGAAAATGTCTTTAGGGATAGACTGTGTAATCAATGCATAAACCCTCTTCTCTGCATTATATTTAACTTTTTGCGCATCTGTCATCCCTCCTAAGGTTAGCTTTACTCCATCGGCTCCCACCGGCGTACTATACCTAATCTCGATAGCTTCCCACAGATTTGGATCCACTCCATTGAGATAGATCTCAAAACGTTGTTTCCAGTGGGGAAACTCATTTAACGTTAAGAGCTTTGGTGGTTTATTATGATTACCCACCTCATTCTCAAGTAACAGCAGGTTCTGGATCCTAGAGTCCTTCCCTGTAGTAAATGCTGACATTTGATCTTCCATGGCGAATAACTTTAAGTCTACTAAAACAAACTGTCAACTGGTGTGACTGAAGGATGCGATTGGGCTATTCCTGCGAATGAACTATGCGAATGGTTCAATCGTGCAGCTGAACTAAGCGATTGGTTCAGTCGTGCGAATGAAGCTGATGCGTATGAACACTGCGAATGAATGGTTCAATCGTACGAATGGAGATGTGATTAGGTCCAATCATGCGTCTGAGCAATGCGAATGAGGACCAGTCGTGCGAATGGCTCACTGGTGCGACTGAAGCTGCAGTTTTGCGAAAATTTCTAGGTTAAACGTGTTTTAGTCGTAAAAATTCGAAATTTCGCAACGTCTAATCGCCTAAGTCCGTAGAAACCAAACTTTGATGAGTAGGGAACGTACAAGATCACTTTTGACACAAAAGATTGCGTTTTTAGTGCAAAAACACAAACTTTTTATCAATCTTGATTGAATCACACGTAATCAAGAGCCAAGGCTCTGATACCAATTGTTAGGACCTGGTATTTGAACGAAATACCTAGTGATTAGCGTGTAAACCAGATCAAATAGTGCGGAATCCTATTTGATTGGCGATCCAATCAGTGAGAACACACGAAGAATCAATAAAGAATTGAAACTAACGTTAGAAATCGATTGGGAATCGATCTAATGTGTTCTATGAACTTGGAGAACGAATTGAGAGGCTTCTGGACGGCTATGGTACGTCTGTAGTCGTAATAGAATGAATTCTTTTTTTTTCACGAATTAGATTGTATTTATAGGTTAGTATTGTTCATTCGGGCGACTGGACCATAAGTATGGTTCAGTCGTGCGATTGAACCATGCGGTTGATCCATCCACACGACTGAGTGTTCAGTCGTGCGACTGAGCCAATCTTATGTGTCAATCATACGACTGATCCAGTCTCCTGGTTCAGTGGTGCGACTGAGTCAATCATATGAAGTTATTCATGCGTGTGGTCCATTCGCATGGGCCATTCGAATGAGAACATCATTATGTTACGTTTGAATGTATTAATTAATAAACATTATGTGTAACCATTCAAACAATCACTAACCTAATTAACCAATTCAATATCGACTCATTAATGAAATATTAGACATTACAAATCACAAACAATCAATATCCTTTCATTAATCATATAAAATTACATCCGAATCAGATAAACAAGATCTATTACATTTCATATCATGATCTAGGGACATACATATATCAACATCAACCATCTCATAGGAGTCAAAAGGATATTTTGTTATCTGAAGGGTACTCCAACACTTGGGTTATGGTATCCTCATGATGATGACTTTGAGCTTACAGCGTATAGCGATTTGGATTATGCCGGCTGCAAAATGAACTACAAGTCAACATCTGCAGGATGTCAATTCTTTGGGAGAAGATTAGTCACTTGACAGTGTAAGAAGCAGACATTGGTTGCTCTATCAACTTGGGAAGCTGAATACGTTGCTGCTGCAAGCTGCTGTTTACAAATCATCTGGATTCAATAGCAAATGCGGGACTAGTGTTTGAAATTCTCTAACACTCCTATATTTGTTGATAACTCTGCTGCTATACCCGTAACTAAAAATCATGTTCAACATCTAAAAATCAAAAACATCGGAATTAAATATCACTTTATACGTGATTATTTTTAAAAGAATTTAATCGACGTAGTTAAAATTAATACGGACTTTCAACACGCTGACCTCTACACCAAAGCTTTTGATAAACCAATATTTTTATATCTATTAGAGGTCAATGGTGTGAAAAAGAAATGTGAAGTGATTCAAGAAGATGATAGTACATAGTCCGACGAGTAGCCATAATCTTTTAGTTTATTTTATTTCATTTTATTTTGTTCTATTTCTTCACCTATTAAAATTCAAAACGCAAAAACATTTTCGGTTTTAGAATTTTAGGGGGAGAATATGTTAGATTAGTATTAATTTAGTAGTTTTATTTAATTACATATAAAACACGAGGGAGGAGGACAACTTAGGTAAAAGTAAAGAAATCAAATCTGTGATACTGATTAAACGAATTTGGAAAATGATAGTACATAGGGAACAAATTATTTGGGACTTTAAAAGGTTTAACTACTTATGATGCAAAATTCAAAGCTATGTCTGAATAGTCAAAGCAAAATAAAAGGAAAGATGATAGTTAAACTAGTACGCTACTATGGTAACATAGAGAAAGTAGACATAGAGGTTGTTAGCTCATTAGATGATGTGTCGGTAGATTCAACACAATAGATAAGTAGACCTCATTGGTGATTTCAAGCTCAAACTAAGTTGTTCAACAAGCTGTGAGTACCCACATTATCCATGGTTAACACAATCAATGAAGTTCCAATAAGGGGTGACGAGCAAATTAAACGCCACAAATGTGTGCGGATGACCATAAAATATGAGCAAAGCACATGAAAAATGCAAAAAGAAATCAAGCTAATAACCTATGTTGTTGGTGTGATATGTGCAAAAAGAAAATAATTGCTCAAACAAGAAGATAGGTTGTGTGCCTCTCTGTTGTGCGGTGGCACTGACCTGAGGATAAGCATAACCTAAATATTCTAGAATTCATTGTTGTTTGCGCCTATCTGCTGTGCGATGGCACTGACCTGAGGCTTAGCATCTCTTTGAAATCTTTAGGAATAGTTTCTTCTTGTAATATACCCGTAGACCGCTCAAAAATATCCTGAGGAACGTTGATTCCCATATAAGCATGGGATCCACAAATGCTTGTTGAAATAACTTAACCTTAAATCATCACCAATGTGTGTCAAAAATCAGTGTATGGATTTAAGAAGATAGGTATACTGACAATCATCGTGAGCTGCAGCTCTTGAAAGTCAAAATCATTGTGTGCATCTTGTAGCTCTAGTATGATTTCTTAAAATTGTTGTTGTCTATCAGCAAAAACAAGGATCAAGCATCAAAATTGTTTATGAAAGTGTCCCAAGTGATTTTGTTATACTTGTATGATATAAAATGAATCATACCAGAAATGATTAACTAGAATTGAAGCTCTGTTGTCCAAGAAGTAATATCAATTAGAATTATTCTAATAGGTTGTATTTTATCTCTAATCAAAAATACAAAAATATGTTTTGTTATATTTCTTAATTTCAAAGTTGGTCTGTTTAATTTTAGTAAATTGTAAGGTAAGAGTCGGACTCAACAACTCGTCATAATCTATGAATCACTCACTCAAAAGGGTCACGTCTGAGGTGACCAAAAGATTCAAAAATAAAATGAGTCACGCCTGAGTGACAAATTCGTTTTTAATAAAAGGATCACGTCTGAGGTGATCAATAGTGTTTTCAAATTAAAAAGGGTCATGTCTGAGATGATTATCGCAGATAATGTTTTATCTACTGTTAAAAGGATAAGTGTTTGAAAGTGCATAAGCTCAAACGAACAAGTCAGAATCATTCCCATGACTGGGCCATAAGTATGGACTAGTGGCACGAATGGAGCATGAGATTGAACCATTCGCACGATCGGATCATGAGTATGAGCCAATCGTACGAATGGAGGTGATCGACTGAGTCATTCATACGACTGAACCCCAGTCGCACGACTGACTCTGACCGACTGAGCGAGTCGCACAACTGAGCCCCAATCGCACGAATCAAGAGTGCGAATAGGTTCCGTCGCACGACTAAAGGAAACCCTAGTATAAATAGAGGGGGAGTCGGTCGCACACACTCATCACCCCCAAATCGAACCTAAATCGCACGAAAGGTAGATTACTATGCCCAAATTTCATATCTATGATTTAGCACCTTGTCTCTGATACTAACCAATTACGCTTCATTTCTACAGGTAATGCAGGACTAGAATCGACCAAAATGCACAGATTAATCTAGCCCTAAAGTTTAAATCGATTCAAAACAAAACCGAGACAAAACCATCTTAATGAACCACTAATTTGTACTTAATCGTCAAATTAGTTAGTACTAAGTGTTATTTTGATGGATTGCGAGTCAAATGAGACTAACCTGAACGTTTAACATCAAGTATTAACCAAGAATCGATTCCACAGTACTGAACAGAGATGTATGGGAAATGGACACACCGATGAACTTGAATTGCACGATTGAAATAGGCAAATGACTTAATCACATGAATGAAACATGCGTATGAACTTAGTTGCACGACTGGTTCAACCGCATAGAACAACATACGACTCAGTTGAGTCGCAGGTTCATTCATACGACTGAGCTCATTCACACGACTAAGACTCAGTCGGACTATCCATTCGCACGACAGAATAGAATGATTCAAGTTCATTAAAATTCAAGTGTCATTCACTTACACAAACTCTAACATTTATTTATCTTGTGTAGCAGAAACATGGCGAGTAGATGGACTATGAGCACAAAGCATAACCTGTGTTCTCATCTGGACGTCACCTCCCGGAATGCCACTGATTTTGCTGGGATTATCGCCTTCCTTCGGAGATCGAGGATCTTCAAGGCTATATATACCCCGTGTACACCATATCAATCGATTCAGTAGGCGTTCTGGGAAAGCGCGATAGTCGACAGGTCTGTTGAACCGCATCGTATTAGGAGTACTATATTTGGTCAAGAGATAGAGATTAGTGAGGAAGACCTGAGGAGGGTTTTAGAGTTGTGAGATGACAGTGACTGCCCTACCAGACTGCATCCACAAACAGTTTGAGGTTTCTTTCTTCGGGCTAAGTACGCGGGGGAGACAAACGCAGGTGTGCTCAACAAGAGCAACCTCTACCCCCAACTCAAGTATTTAGCCCATGTGTTGCTAAAGTGCATAGCCTCGAGGAAGGGATGATTTGATGAGCTGTCTGATCAGATCCATAATGCCTATGTGGCTCTGGTACTGAATCATACATTCAACTTCTCACGGATGATCTTCAACAACTGGGTCGAGAACCTAGAAGCCAGGGAAAGGAGGGTTTCTGCATGTACCCGTGGTTTCTTCAGCTGATTATAGACCAAAAGCTGCCCTCGCTGCCCAAAGAGAGTGATGATGTTATTACTCTTGAGGTCATGGATGACACCATCCTCGGGAGGATGAAGGTTTACCGGGTCAAGCAGGTGAAGCCCCCGTAAGGAGGTTGTTTGGGCATCTGCCCCAAGATGACTATGTGGTGCCAGCGAGGAGGAAGTGGCGCCATGATGATAGCGATTCTGATGTTGAGAAGATAGCTTTACCCTCCGATGATTCTGACGGTGATGACCACGATACTGATCAAGGAGGTGATGGTTAGGGTGGACCTGAGTCTACTCCCATTCACCCTGATTTCCAGATGGAGGAGGAGGAGGAGTTTGAAGAAGATCCTCTGGTGCGAACGGTGGGGAGCCAGGTCGTAGCCACGGATAGAGGTCTCAGGGCGGTTGGTGGACGCCACGGGGGTCCGGGGATGCCGCTATTGCTGATACAGGTCCATCTTATACCCCGGACCCGCCCAACAATCAAGGGGGAGCCACTGTTTCTAAGGGCTCGAGGAAGAAGGCTCACCCTTATGGCAAAAAAGGTAAGAGGCCAAGATTTACAGTGGCCACATCCACTCCTACGGCCGCAACCACCAGGTCCACCACAACTACCACCACCACTACCACACCCCCTACCACCACTTCCACTCTCCCATCCACCACTACTACAGCCAACCCTTCACCATCCACTCATATGCCACCACCCATATTCACCACAGCCACTACTACCACCACCAGCTACCAAGCAGGACCATCATCCCACAGCACATTCATCACAGGACCCAGTCTACCCTCCATCAGGGTAGAGGAACAGCTGGCTGCTCTAAATCACATGGTGCTAAAGCTGTTAGTAGCTAATAAAGAAAAAGCTACTTAGCTAAGCCAGCTTGTGGAGGGAAATGCTACCCAAGCACAACAAATTGCCCAGCAAGCATAACAGATCTCCCAACTCCAAGAGTGAAATGATCAATTAGTGAAGAGAATAGAGGAGTTGGAGGCCTCTAACAGGACGATCATGCTCAAACTAAAGGGATCAAAAGATGAGCCACTGAAGATTAGAGAGGGTGATGATGATTATGATGATGATGATAGTGATGATGAGGAGACTAGTGAAGATGAAGGGATAAGGGCAAAGAAAGATGATAATAATGATAAAGACGGAGATGCAACTGCATCTGCCTCAACTCAAGGTCAAGAGAGAACGACAAAGAGAAATCAAGACCAAGAGCATTATCTTCTGCCCCACCTGCTGAGAAGCCTGCCATTCAAGACAAAACTAATGCTTAGATGTTTATGTATTTGAAAACGTTTGTACTTGAATCTTGTATTAAAATTATGTAATTATTGTTTATATATTTTTTTTCAAATGTTTGAATGTCTTGATTAATTACTAAAAAATTTTGTGTTTTTAAATGTATAAATCAAACAGATGAAACATCTCAGCAAGATGAATATGATGTTTCTCCCCTACAACAAATCAAGTCTCAACACACAATGATTCTTGATTTGCATGGGATAGTCAAAAGGTTGGTGAGCTATACTCCCGAAGAAGGAGAAATCATACATAACCTGACTAACGAGCAACTTGCTGAGATGTTCAGGCTAAACCCAGATGAGATTGTCAAAGATGCACCTACTTTTGATGTGACAAGTGACAATGAGCTTAACAATGTAGATGAAATAAAGATTGAGGATGCCACCGCTGATCACTATCCAGAGTACACTGACCGAGAGGGAAATGTGGTCTGCAACTTGGGTGATACTCTCGGCAGTGATACATTTGACAAGCTGGATGAGATGGAGAAAAAGACTGAGAAGAATGAGAGTCAAGCCCAAGCCTTTGACGCTGATGTTGACATTAAGAAGGCTGAATGGGCGGCTGGTTTTGCTGAGATCCAAGCCCTACGCACTGCACAAAAGCCAAATGCCTACACCAAGCTATACAAAGTCAAGAAACACCTAAAGGTGTCGGGCAAGATCATTGCATGGGCGTATTTTGAGGATCTGAATGTGTATGCAGTTAAGAGAGAAAAGGGCATAGAGTACTTTAGATTCCCACACTATCTCAAGACTCTCCCTGGTTTTGAGCTCAACCAGCTGGCATGTCTAAAGTTGTTATATGCTGATCCGAGGAAAATATCAGGCTGGTTTGAGGCTGCACTAAGGAAAGAATATCACACCACGTGGGTAAATTTCTAACCTCAACAACCAAAGAGGTACATTAGAAGGTCTGAGGTGGATCCCATTTCTGGAAAGCCTAAGGTAGTGCTGAAGTGGATTCCTCTGCGTACAATGTCCAAAATCCCTCTAAGCGAAATGCCACAGGACTTCACTCCACATTTCAAGTGGTGGTATTATGATTGGAGAATAGGTGAAGCAGTCATAGTCTTACAAAAAGAGAGCAAATTGGAAACTATCCGGGTGTTTGACCCTATGTGGCTGACCAACTTGTATGCAGACGATGTATATACCTTATACAAGTGACCACTATTCTATGACTCACAAGATATAGTACAAGCCCTCCAGTTCCAGAACGTGATAAGACTCTGTTTTGCATTCGAGATACATGCCGGAGTTACAGGAGAGGAAAAGTACAAGAAATTTGAAGAGCTAATGAAGAACGTTAGACAATGATGTAAACTAGGTCCAAGTGGGAGTTTGTTGATACATATGTACCTAGTTTTGGAGCTTAATGTAAATGTCTATCATGTCTTACATATATGTAATTGAATGGGTATGAATGAAATACAATATGTGGTTGATGCTTATAATGTTTAATATTTCATTGTTTATTGTCTGATAATTAATAGTGAACTAACTATATAGGTTTGTGGTTGTTGTACATAATTCTTAGTCAATAATGATTGAGAAATCTGTTCAAACTTAATCGTATGAAGTCCTCATGTGAATGGAGCATACGCATGAATACTTCATGCTAATTGACGAGTCGCATGACTAAAACAATAGGCTGGATCAGTCACACTATTGAGACATAAGATTGACACGGTTGCACGATTGAACCTTCAGTCGTACGGATGGATGAATTGCATGATTCAGTCATACGATTGGAAGACCCTATCCTATAAATACCACCTAATTCATGGAAAAGTGTAACAATTCGAATACCTACGCATATAATCGTACCCTAACCATCCAGAGACTCAAGAAAACCTGTTCCAAGTTCATAAATCATAGTGGATGGTGTTCTGATCGTTCTTAACGTGTCCTTAATCGTTAGATTAATCTGAATTGTGTTCTCCCTGATTGGATCGCCAATCAAATAGGATTTCACACTATTTGATTTGGTATACGCACAGAATCAGTTAGTACTCCATGGTACACGGTCCACTAACATTCTTGATCTTAAACCCGGATCTAATCCGGTAGATATTAGATTGTTAGTAAAATTGGCCACTTTATTAATTATTCTAATAATGTTCTACAAGATTTAAAACCCTAATCAAGTTTTGATTTTTGATATAAAGAAAAAAAATGGTTTGAGTTTATCTATGAATTCATTATCATTAAAGAATCACACAATCTAATTAAACGTACCAAATGACGTGTGTGTTTAATTATAATTGATACTTCTATCATTGCAACCCACATGCTAAGATCTGAATGGTGTGAGCTTAGAGTAGCGGGTTGGCTCTAATAGAAAAACTACGATTGATTGGCCATTAGATAGAGTGGATATCTAAATGACATGATGTCTAGTACAGATACAAATTATTAATTATAAATAGTTATTGCATTGTAATCGTTAATGATCGTAAGCGGAATTGAATCAAGAAATTACCTTAGTGTTGGAATTAGTTTTCATATTTGAATTTATTTCATAATTTATCTAATGGTTTAAGTAATTGCTTTTCACAATTAAAAAAATATGTCAATTTTCATTTTTTTGCAGAACCTTAACACACCGCGTGAAATTCCTTTTATAGTTTTGACTCGGTCGTGTCATCTTGCAAGAATTTTTCTACCTTTTGTAATTTACTTCTAGTTTTAGTTTTTAATTGAAACCTCCATCTTCCTTAACGCATAAGCAATTAAAGTAACTATGCTAAAACCTTTTTGAATAAAATAATTGACACGTATCCCTGAGGATACTAACCCTACTTCCGCTCATACTATTTCTAGTACGTGCACGGTAGGTTCATATTTTTATTATTTATTTGCTAGATTCAACACTCAAATAATTGGCACCGTTGCTGGGGATACAACGATTCTAATCATTTTATGCCAAGATCTTTTCTTACAGGTACACCACTCGAGATTGATTTGGAGATAGAAAAACCACAAAGATGTTAAAGAAACAAGTGAAGCTCCAAAAGAAGTTAGCAAGTTCCTTGTCACCTATTACCTTATCTCCAGTCACTGACATTTAGCAAGATACACCCTTGTTAAGTGAATCTAAATCTAAAACCAAATCATCACAACCTTCATAAACACCTATCACTCCACCACAATCATCTACCCATCAAGAATCGTCCTCACCCGAACCAAACATGGCAATTCCAACCGAACAAACCCTTAAACAATGGGCAACCTATGATGTTACCCAGTAACCCTTCTGCGTAACTAGTATTGTCAACTTTGAGTTGAAATTCGGCCTCATCCACTTGTTACTACTCTTTCAAGGCCCTGAGAACGAAGACCCTAATAATCATGTTGAGTGTCTCGAAATGAAGCCACACAACATTAGTGAATATCAAATCAAGCTTAGGGCATTCCTCTTTGCTATGCAAGATTTGGCTAAATAATGGTTATATTACCTACCACCGGGGTCGGTAAACACATGGAATAGAATGATCTTGCGAAATTGTTCTTAGATAAGTACTTTCCAAAAGTCAAAACTTCTATTTTACACAAGGAGATCAGTGGGATTGATCAAGCAAAATAAGAAGCTTTGCATACTTATTAGGAAAGATTTAAGAAGTTATGTGCGTGATGCCCATAACATGGCATCTCGGAACATCAGCTACTTCAATACTTCTGTGAAGCGTTAGCACCACTAGAGAGACGTTTGGTAAATGCCTCTAGTGGGGAGCTTTGATTGATAAAACACCAACCCAAATCAAAGACTTGATAAGTTACATATTTGAAGATACCAAACATTCTTCATTACAAGATGGATGGTATGATGATGTACCATGAGCGGTTAAAGAAGTGAGTACCCCTCACATTGAATGTCAACATTCTAAATTGATTAAAGTTGTAATGCAACTCATAATAGGTAAGAAAGTTGAGCAAAAACCTCGTGCATATGAATTATGCTTACAATTTGGACACCCTACTGATATGTGTCCCACGCTGTTAGAAGACGTTCAAGAAGCACAAGAGATAAGAGGTCATTTGGGGTAGAACTCAAGATCTTATGAACAACCCATAAATAATCAAAATTAGGGACAAGCTACCCAATGTTGGTTATCCATAAAGGACCCTATGATTCCATCAAATACCTCCATTACAGATGCAAAACTGTCAACAAAACTTTCAGCCTCGACAACAACAACAATCAGGGAACTCTACGATGTCTTTAGAAGACATTGTCAAGAATTTAGCAACCAGCACACACACATTTCAACAAGAAGAAAAAGCAACCTTAAGAACATAGAACAAGAAATTTCTCAATTGTCTAACTTGATAAGCAAGATCGAGTCTCAAGGTAAGCTACCCGCACAAACCAAAACAAATCCTAAGCATAATGCTTGTTCAATTACCTTAAAGAGTGGGAAAAGCTATGTAGGACCATTTATGGGTTGGTAAATACACTTAGTCTCATAATGAGGAGAGTGTTAGAACACTTAACAAATCAAATAGAGAACCGGGACTTGATTATAATACAATGAACATAAGTAAAACAATAGACATAAACTTAAGAAACCAACAACACATATATTAGTTTTTAAGACTCCAGTATATTTCTTCTCAAGTTTTTTTACAAGTGATACAAAGCATGAAAATAAGATACAAGGACTTGAGATACTTTATATTACATCCTATAGCCGTCCATACTTTGAAGGGCAGCTGGAAACACTAATCTAGACAACTACAAGATCAATGTATATTCAAAAGACAAATTTGTCTTTTGAATAATGACTATGACATGCCATAGCACACATCCTAATATATTATAAAAAGGATAATAGTACATAAAGTATAAAGTTACAGATTTAAGACCTCAATGTACAGTTATAAAAAGCATGGACCTTTCACCAACTTGTATAAGTTGGTGAGTCTTCAGAGTTGCAGTGAAAAGTTGGTCAGCTTTATGAAAAATACACATGGGAAAGCATGTTTTTCAAAGTCTTCAAAAGAAATCCGTCTTCACTTCATTTGCTTCAGAAGACTTTGTCCTTAAAGCTTCGTAAGACTTCACTTTTGGATTCAGAAAATATTGGTCTTGGCTTTGGAAGATTTCATACTTAGAAGATTTTCTTGTGCTGACTTTGAAACATCCAAAGCAATTTCTACTATATACCAGGTGCATGCATGTAGGAAGCACTTGGGTTGTTTTGGATGCATCAACCTTTCTATAGGCATTAAAACTCCCTCTAGGCTGATGCTATCAAAACAAAGAAATGTCTTTAGATATTGATAGTCCTCATCCTCATGATGACCATTTCTTTCTTTATTAATTGATCAGGATGACTTAGACTCTCAAAGTATCTTCTTATATTAAAGAGATCATGAAGAGGTAGGTTAAGCATATCTTGCTAGAAGTAAACATCTTCACCACCTTGATCTCTGTTGACATACCATATGTCTGGATTTGTAGAAAAAGTCCAAGACAAGATGGGTCTTTCTGATGCAAGAGGCTCTACTTAAGTTGGAGTGGGTTGAGCAGCCTCTTCTTGCAAATCCTCAAGATGCTCTGACTCATCCTGAGGTTTGGAAGTGGATACCTTTGGTTTTGTATTTGATACAAACTTGGAGGCCATCCTTTTCTTCCTCTTCAACTGAGTAGACTGGCCTTTAGTGCAAGGTAGTTATGTTTTGTCTTTCTTAGTTGGGTCCTCCTCCCTTATAGGTTTAGAAGGAGAGAGAGGTAGACATTGTTGTGGATAAGAAGATAAAGCTTGCTACGGTCCAACATGAGGTCTAGGTTATGTTATCTTAGGTGGTTGAATCTTAACCTTAGCTTCAGGAGGAGCCTAGTGGGAAGTGTAAGTCAACAAACTCTCATTTCTTGATCTTCTACTTGATCAATTTAATATGCTCATCCATAGTGGATAGAGACATTAGACCAAGTCTCCTTTCGAAGAATCCATATAGCTTCAAGAAGCTTATCATCCTTTGCCTGTCAGCAAACTTCATTTGACTCTTTTGGATGATGGCCCTTGACTTTGCTGCTTCTTCCCTCATCTTCCTCGTAGAATCCTTTTGTTCTTTTAGAACTTGTAGCTCAAGTTGCTTAAGATACTCAAATTTTATGTACTCATATGATAAGGAAGAAGTACAGCTACCTGGTAGAGCCCTATGGTACTCAAGTAGTTAATCATGTTTTGTTTGTTAGCCTCCTTGCCTACCTGAGGTTGTTCAGTTGCCACAACCTCATTCTTAGGACATTCCTGAATTGGGGAGAGGGTAGGAGCATGTTTATACAACCTTTTCTACCTTCTTTTCTTCCTTAATCTTAAAGAGAAACTTTACATCCTCTACCTCCTTCCTCTGATTAGACATTTCTTTGTCTGCTAGTTCATTCAATTCCTCTAAGAGGAGGGAGATGATCTCATAAATATCATAGTTCCTAGTCCCCAAGTAGTGTATCATGGCTGCTCTAAATTTATCATTTTGAGTGTTTGGTTTGTGAGCAGCCGTGCTAGCAAATTTTATAAAACCTGAGGACCCACCAAAACTTTCTCCCCTTAGTTTCCTCTTCCTCTCTACTCCTCCTCCTCAATCTCCTCAGGAGTCAATATCCTTTTCCCTTTGTCACCCATAGTTTGTGACTTAGGGTGGAGAGAGCTTTGACCTTTATTGTCTGATGTAGTAGTCAGACTCTGGCCAAAGAGAGGCTGTGAAACACCTTCACCAGTAGATGTTTCACTGAGGGAATGAGATGCTATAGTTATTGATTATGTGACAGTGCTCATAGGTTCTATCGCTGGGCTTCAGTCAAGGTTTCCCCTTTGAAGCTAATCTTAGGGTACACCTCAACATCCAGTTGACCAATGGCATTGCCTGCTCGTATTTGTCTTCTTGTTTTGAACACTTCAGCAATCATGTATCCTTTTAGCCATTCTTTTAGCTTGTAAGGCCTCGATCCCCGGACGCTCACAGTTGGACAATCATCGCACATAAAACATAAATTATACATTTACATCTATGAAAAACATCGCAGCGAATAATTAAAACCATTTCATATATTAATGATAGCTTTTGCAAAATAATACAATGTAGTTAACTGTTACAAAATATCATGATTTGCATTACATCCAAAAACATCATTGTTATACAAATGGATGCCATCCCAAAAATGCCAGGTAGCTGGCCCGTGCCATCCTCAGCAACAATCACCTGCCAACTGGAAAATAAATAAAAGTGAGCGTTGCTGAGTGAGTTCTAGTTTTATGAATAAAATTGTTAGGGCTCTAAGAAAGATTAACAAGTTGTCTTTAGTTGTCTTTTAACATTTTGTAATAGTATAGGGACTATTTGTGTAATTAGTTAGTTCCTTGACTTTTTGTTTTCAGTATAACTAGCTTAGACTGTTAGTTAGTAGTACTTTTGAAGATAGTGAACGAACTACTGCTTATTACTTGTAATTGTCTTTGCTTGATATTAATGAAACTATGAATTTGTTAATATCTTGTTTGAATTTGATTACTGTGTATGTGTTTTCTTTGAATTGTGTTTAGATATCATCATAGATTAGCTTAATCGATCCTAATCAACTGGCATCAGAGCTGTTGGTAGCTGTTAATTGAGTAATTTTGAAGTTAATGAACTTTGAAACTCAAAAAGCTTACTGAATCTGTGATTGATAGACAATTCAAATGAAAACTTGTGGATTTCAGATGTGTTTCATGATCAGAAATATGATTTGAACCACAATTAGCAGTTGAATTCATCAAATTTGAGTTAATTTGGTGAATTTGTGTTCGTAACGTTCATTGTTTTTTCAAACTGAAAACTGCAAATTAATTGATTTGTTGTTGATATTAATAGAAAGTGATTTCAGAAGAATGATTATCGGCATAAAACTCATCTAATTGAAAAGTTTCAATCAATTTCATCAACTTTTGAATATTTTCAGAAGATTCAAGTCTGTTATATTCACATGAAAATGATGAATATGACGCATTAGGGTTGAAGTTTGCTGAAAAATTTTTCAAGTGTTAGGCGTTTGACTACTGTTTAGTCGCACCAACACTGTGTAGACGTTTTCAGTTCAGACGTTTGACCACTATTCAAGAGAGTCCAGACGTATCATTGTCGAGAAGTATTTGAACTGTTTAGACGTTTGACAACTATGTAGGCGCATCAACACTGTGTAGACGCATCACAACTGTTCAGACGTTTTACAACTATTCAGACGCATCAATTTTTAGGTGTTTTGGAAAAATTTGCTAAGGCATTCCCTTAGACAACTTTCAACTTAGACGCATCAATTGTTGAGGCATTTGAATAATGTTCACACGTTTCAACCTCGATACTTAGAATTTTTTTAAGAAAATTCTTTGAAAACTTTTTCAATTTTTTTAAATTCAAAATATAAGAAAACAACAAAAATATAAAAATGGTGAAATCAGAAGATTCTGAAAATAGAGTTCCAAAACTTAAAAAACAGGGCTAATTTTAAAAATTAGTCACTTAGGTTGAAACATCACATAAATTCCATTGATACTGATCTTTGGAAATCCACAGAAAAAGGACCATTCATTCCAATAATCACTGATGGACCTGACAGAGGATTGGTATACACTAAAGACTCTCAAGAACCCTATCCTGAAGATGGTTTTCAAGGAGATGACTTGAGAAGAGTAAAAAATGATGTCAGAGCATACTCCTTGATGTGTAAAGGACTACCTCTAGAAGTTCTTGCAAGGCTTGATAGATATCAAACTGGATATACCATGTATAAAGCCTTAAAGAGTATATGTGAAGGAGGAAAGGAGATTCAAAATCTCAAGAAACAAAAGTTGAAAAGGCAATTGGAACTATTTCAACATTTATCTGGAGAAACTATAAACCAAATGATGAACAGATTTGTTCAACTTACTACTGAGATAACAACAGTGGTATTAAGCCTGATCTTGAAGATCTAAATCTTAGACTACTCAATGCTTTACCATCATCATGAAAACAAACAGTAACCTTACTAAAGCATACTGTGAAGTTCCCTATGGAGTTAGATCTACTTATTGCCAAGATTGAGTCAGTAGAAATTGATGAAAGTTCAAGGAACAATGATAGAGCAGCATCAATGTCTCAGTATCAGTTTTTTGCTTCTCCAGCAAACACAGTTGAGAATGCTTTCATGGCAAAAAGTGAGAAAGTTAAAGAAGAAGAAGGAGATTTATTTGTCGGAGCAGGATTTTTCACTGACTCATCATTTAGTAGTGCCCCTGCTTACACAACACAATCTCATTCTCAATCTCCTCCTAAATCTCGGTCTCAAACATCAAATGTTCAATCAGAGACTTCTTCATCTAACTTTGCTAAATCTAGCAAAGTTAAAGATGTGATAAACATCCTATTAGAGGATGAAGAATCAAAAACTACATTTACTGCATTTATGGCTAGTTTTCAAGAATATCAAGGTAGCCATTTAACTCAATTAGATCTTGTTTTGCAGGATTTATTTGAAATGGATCTTGAAGATGTGGAAGAAATGGACTTAAATTGGAAAATGGTAATGATTACTTACAGGACACAAAAACACTCATATGTCAACAGGAAGTACAAGCCAAGTGCTAACAAGACTGTTGGATTTGACAAGTCAAAATCCAGGTGTTTTACTGTAATAGCTATGGCCATTTCTCAAGAGAATGCAAAGCTCCAAGAAATAGTGGAGGAAGTGCTCGATCAAGCAATCAAAGGTTTCAACAAGCTTAGAAGACTTATCAAAAGTCTTATCAAAGTCTTCCTATGCCTGAGCTTAAAGATGAAACAAAATCATCTGATGAAACCAAGAAAGCTCTTGTAGTTAATATTAAAGATGGTTATGATTGGAGTTCATATGCCGAACAATTTACAAATGATTTAACATCTAGTTTATCTCTTATTGCAGAAATTCAGGAAGAAGATTGGTCAGAAAACAATGATCCAAAGGTGGAAGGTGAAAATGATGAAGATGACTATGATTGGAGTGACAAATCAGATCCTAAGGAGGATAATGATGAAGTAGCTCTAATGGCACAGTCTGATCAACCAAAGGTTGACACTTCATCTTTAAAATCTAAAACCTTATCTCCAAAGTTTCCTAAAATACCATCTGAAGTGAGAGAAAAGCTATGCACAAAATCATGCTTTGAACATGTTGAATACTACAGAACATACTCATATAAAATTTGTGAGAAACTAAAACAAGAAGAATCAATGCATAACAAATTGAAAGCTGGTCATAAAACATCAGACCAAAAGATTATCTCTCTTCAAACTTCATGGAACAAAACTCTAAAAGAATTAGAAAACGTTTCTAAACAATTGGAAGAGATGACTAAAAATCTTGAACAGGAGAAGATAGCACATGCTGCTACTCAAATGGATCTTGCTAAAGTTAAGAGTTCAAAAATGATTGTAGAAAAATTGGTAAGTGAGAGGAAGATAAACAGAAAGCCGGATTAGGCTTCACTTATGAACCTATGCCTGAATCTATCACAAACACTTTACCAGAGAACTTCAATACACTTGATCATTATCCTGAAAACAAAGCTAAACTAAAAGCTTTTCATGTCAAAAACAAGAATTATGAAGAAGAAAAGGAAAATATAAAAGTGTTTGTTGAAAATGATCAAGAAAAGATTAAAAATGGTCATCCTATCAAAATAAAATCATATGAACCTAAACAATCAAAACAAAACACTTCTGATCAAATTAATTCTGTGTTAGAAGAAGTGAAAGTTCAAAGCAAAGACAAACAACAGGTAGGAACATTAGAAGATTCAAACACAATTAATCTTAAACAATTTCAATCTGAAAAGAAATCTTCTTCTGATGATGTTCAATCTGAAAGTAAACCAAGTTCTTCTAAATCAAAGAATCAAAGGAGAAGAAAGAAATCATCAATCAAATCAGAACAAATCAGGAGTTCAGAAAAGTTGATCAAAGCAACAAATCAAACAACAAAACTCAAACCGATAAAATTTGTGTCAGTAGGTTTGTTAAATATGAATTCCCCTCAAAACAACAGGGTGAATTCTATGAACAAATATCACTCTGATCTGAAATCAAGTTCAGATTCTAAGACTTCCGCTGTAGCAAAAAGATTTGTTCATAAGAAATTCGAGAAGGAAGTTCATGTTAAACAGATGAAAAATAATATGACACAACATCAAAATGTGAAACATGAAAAACAATAGTTTAACTTTTTGACATAAAAATATAAAAATGAATCAAACAAAGTGTCAATGTCAAAAGTTAACAAACAGTTGTTTAAAACGCCATAAAGTACTATGAAATATGTGATATGAAAAATCACAATACTGCTAAGTGCTATTTCAACAAGTACTGTCACATATGTGACATGAGAAATCATTCTATAGCAGATTGTTATTTTAACAAATACTATACTTATTGTGATGAGAAGACTCACAATACAGCAAATTGTTACTTTAGAATGAGATCACCTAAAAGAGAATTTGCAAACTCAAACTTGAGCAAAGGTTATGTTAATCCTCAATTATGATAAATCAAACTGATGAATTTCAAGGATTAACTAATCAACCTTCTTTAGCTTTGAGATCTTTCCAAAGAAAATTTATGTGATATCTAAAAATGTGCAAGAACAATTCATACCATGATCCGTAAAAATGACTAATAAAAATGCTAGTTATCAATTTGTGTCAAAAATTGATAATCAAAATGTATGAATGCTTTCAAAAATAACTCAAACAATTTCCAAAACAAGATTGGTAAATTCATCAAGAATAAACCTGATTTGAATAATCTTCATTACAAACAATTTACCATTGTTGATAAATTTGGAAAACCCAAGACCATCTCGGCTTGGGTGGATATATCAACTTAATTTTCTTGTTGTGCAGGTATGCCCAAGAAGACCACTCAATACATGTTATGTGGATAGTGGGTGTAGCCAGCATATGACAGGCAATCCTGCCTTCTTACAAGATTTTAAGTTAAAAGATGGAACACATGTCGCCTTTGATGGTGATGCTGGTGGAAAAATAACCGGAGAAGGAGCAGTATCAAATGGGATAATAAGCTTTGACAAGTCAACTTCTGCTCACAGTTGAACTTTAATCTTTTAAGTGTATCCCAAATTTGTGATAAATCATATTCTGTTATTTTTGATAATTCATTCTGTTATGTTTTGAAGCTAGGTTTTCAGATAAGCAAAGAGTGGGTAATTGTTACAGCTGAAAGGGATAGAGATGTATACAAACTAGATATGTCTCAAGTTGATCCTTCAACCGAAACAACTTGCCTAATTGCTAAAGCATCAAATGATGAAAGCCATCTTTGGCATAGACATCTCGGACATTCAAATTTCAAGAATATGAACAAGCTTGTAACAGGAAATCATGTTATTGGACTTCCATCTAAGAAGTTTGCAACAACTGATCACTGCTCAACATGTTTAAAGGGAAAACAACACAGAGCGTCTTATAAGACCAAACTCATAAACTCAACTTCCAAAACTCTTCAATTGTTACATATGGACCTTTTTGGACCAACAAATGTCAAGAGTATTGGACGAAAATCATATTGTTTAGTTATCATTGATGACTAAACAAGATTTTCATGGGTTTTCTTTTTGTATGCTAAATCTGAAACGGCTGAATTACTAAAAGAATTTATCATTAAAGTTGAAAATCAATTTGAAAATAAAGTGAAAATAATAAGAAGTGATAATGGAATGGAATTCAAAAATGCTAACATAGAAATGTTTTATGCTCAGAAAGGGATAGCTCATCAGTTCAGTGCTCCCAGAACTCCTCAACAAAATGGAGTCGCTCAAAGGAAGAACAGAACATTGATTGAAGCTGCTCATTCTATGTTAGCTGATGCAAAGATTCCTATAACCTTTTAGGATGAAGCTATATCAACTACGTGTTTTGTTTAGAACAGAACCTTAATTGTGAAAGATAAAATGAAAACTTCTTATGAGTTAATGTTTCGCAGGAAATCGAACATAAATTTTCTAAAATCGTTTGGTTGTCCTGTTATGATTCTTAATTCAAATGATCAGTTAGGAAAATTTGATGGAAAATCTGATAATGGATTTTTCGTTGGATATTCATCTGTTTCAAAAGCCTATCGAGTGTACAACTCTAGGACAAATATAAATCTTGAAACATTCAACATTAAATTTCTGGAAAATTCTTTTCCATCTGTTGCAAATGGTCCTGCATGGTTATTTGATTTAGATTCATTATCAAACTCTTTTCAATCTAACTTGTTTAATCAATCAAATTGTTTTGATTCTACAGGTAAAAAGAACTCTAGAGGAGATCTTGGATCTTTCAGTGAGGACTCAGATTCTGATGACCCAGATGATTCTAGCTCAGACTATCCATTTTTATCATTTTTCAAGGATTCATCAATACTATTAAATGACAATGATCATGCTAATTCAGCTTCAAATCATTCAGTCTCATTGATCAGGAAGGATCACAACCTTTTCCTAATGATGGTATAATTTCGTGCAACCTGAGTCTGGAACATCATCCATCTCTAGTGATGTAGTTGATACTGGTAACTTTGATTACTTTATTAACTCACCAACTCAAGTTCCAAATTTTAATCCACATTCTTCTAACTTGTTACATCAGCTCTCAAACTTAAACCAAACAAATCTGGATGTTAATATTCAATTTGAGAAGATTCCAACATCTCGTATTCACAAGAATCATCCAATTTCTCAGATTATTGGTCCATTGAATGAGAGAACAACAAGGAGTAAATTAGAACAAGCAAACTTGTGCTTATACTCTTGTTTTCTGTCTCAAATTGTTCCTAAAAATGTTACCGAAGCATTAAAGGATAATGGTTGGATAGAAGCTATGCAAGAAGAATTACTTCAATTTTGTAAACAAGAAGTGTGGAATTTAGTGGATTTACCTGAAGGAGAAAATGCTATAGGCACGAAATGGTTGTTTAGAAATAAGACTGATGATCGTGGTATAGTAATAAGGAACAAAGCAAGACTTGTTGCACAAGGATACACACAGGAAGAATGGATAGATTATGATGAGGTGTTTGCATCAGTTGCAAGACTTGAATCCATTTGAGTTTTCCTGGCTAATGCTTCATTCATGAAATTTAAGGTGTATGAAATGGATGTAAAGGGTGCATTTTTATATGGTCCTATCACTGACGATGTGTTTATGAAGCAACCACCAGGCTTTGAGGATGCAGAATTTCCACATCGAGTGTATAAGCTGAGTAAAGCTTTGTATGGACTTCATCAAGCCCCTAGGATTTGGTATGAGACATTATCACAACACTTAATCTAACATGGATACACAAGAGGGAAAATTGGTCCAACTTTATTCATAAAGAAGGATAATGATGATCTCTTATGTGTATAAGTGTATGTTGATGATATCATATTTGGTTCTACAAGTTCAAAGTTGTGCAATGAATTTGAAGAAATCATGAAATATCGTTTCCAAATGAGTTCTATGGGAGAGATTAATTTCTTTCTTGGACTTCAAGTCAAGCAAACTCACGATGGAATTTTCATCAATCAAGAGAAGTTTGTTGACAAACTCTAGAAGAAATTTAAGTTGCAAGACTGTCAGTCCATACGAACTCCAGCAGATGTTAACACCAAGATTGAGCCTGATCCAAAAGGAAGATCTATTGACCAAACGTTATACAGATCAATGATTGGTTTTTTGATGTATGTTACTGCATCTAGACCAGACATTATGTATGTTGTTTGTGTTTGTGCCAGGTATCAATCAGACCCAAAAGAATCACACTTAATTGCTGTCAAAAGGATATTCCGGTATCTCAAAGGTAAACTAGCCTTAGGGCTTTCTGTATGATTTCATATGCCCAAAACACGTAGAATATTGATGTGGTTAGTACGTCATGATCCAAGTCGGGTTATACCCAATAACAAGCTATAGAAACACCAACAATTATTTATTTGTTGATAAGATCATACAATAAATATTGACACCTATTTAGTAAATTGGTTTTCTAAATATTGCTTTTGTGAAAGAACAATATTATTTGGATAATTTGTTCATGAGATATTTATTTGATACATTATTTAAGTTGGTTAAATAATGTCAAATAAAAGTATGTCATGTTATAAAATTTAAACTATGTTTTAATTTTGTAACTTAATATGTTTGAAAGTGTAGTTTTTTATAAAAGATTAAAAGAGAGGGAAACCCCTTTTTGGTTTGGTTTTCGGCCGCCCCTATGGGCCATTGAGGGGATATGTCTTGCTTCTTGTTCTTTGGAAGAGTTAAGACACATTATCACTCAACCCTCTTTTGCTACACTCTCTCTCACACACACAAAAGGCAACATATTCTCTCTTTGAAGACAGCAACATTTCGATTTGAAGCTGCCAGAAACAAGCTGAAAAATCGTTTTTCTTGGTTGTTTTGGCTGATTTGGGTTGCTCTTCTAGGGGTTTTCTTGTGGTGTAAAGCTCCCTAACAAAGCAAGGTGTTTGGAACAAGCTTGTGGGTACTACAACTTGAGGTTCTCTTCTTTGAGGGCTGCATAAACATATCATCATCATCTTCATCTCATCCTTCTTTCATTCGTTTTTGAAGGCTGCAGAAGGTAGTTTTACAGCCCCTTGTGGCTGTCATATTATGTTGTTTTAATGTTCTCATAGCTTGTCTATTCACATAATATGATCCTTGTTTTATGGGTTTGTTTCATATGCTTAATGGCCTCTTAAAGAACATATATTTCAGCTTTCAAAATTGTATTAAAAACTAATATTATCCGCTGCGATTTCTGAAAGTTTAAATGGTTAAACTACGTTTTATGTTCTTGCAAACCCAACATTCTTGAACAAAAATCCATTTTTTTATTTATTTCATCTATTCCATGACCGGAATGGCATCAAGAGCCGGTTATGTGGATGACTTGCTTGTTTTGTCCTTTAAAATGGTTTTAAGGATGTTTATAGACTTGTTATAGGCTGTTTTTTGGGCTGCTATGTTTTGTTTGGATGATTCCCTAACTTTCAAGGTCATATCACACATGCTAGTGATTACATCTTGAAAGATATATATCATGATATGTTGATTGTTTGGACAATGTTAAAACCAAAATTTCAGTTTATGTTGGCTGAAATTTGAAGGTTTTAAGTGGGGTTTCATTATATGTTTTGATGATATGATCATTGGATGTTAGTGTGCATAACCTAGCCTTTGACCTTGTGTTGTTTGGATGCTTGCTATGTTTGTTTTAGTTGTTTTTCTTGGGATTGTAATATTATTCATTTGTGCTTTGTTTAAAAATGTAACTTGTCTATTTATTCATTGGGATGTAATAATAGATTAGGAGCTTTTTTCCTTTTACTAGAAATATGTATTAGGATATATATTTTGTAAAAGAAGATGCTCGGGATGGAAGCACAATGGAAGACACAAAAGAAGGACTCGAAGCATATGGATGCAAGTTCAAGTGGGAGTCCAACAAGACCCCTATTTTGTGTTGTATTCAAACCTTAGGAAAGACCTAATGACCACACTTGTGATGGCAAACAAGTGTGGTCACAATAGTTGCTAAGGTTATGCACATTATGGTGTTTATGCTTATGACTTGTTGGATGTTGTTATTTGATTGAGTGGTTGATTTTTGACATGCCTTACAAACTAATTAACAAACTTAACAAGTTATTAAAATGATGGTTCTTAATCATTAAAAGGTAATAAAAGGTTATTAAATTGATTTAATGGTTTTAAAGATTAGAATTGGTTTTAATCAAAGGACCATAGGGTACCTTGTATTTGAAAGCATGCAAATACAAGTACATAGAGTTTTCTAAACTAGAATTATGAAATCTCTAAACTTTTGACTAACAAGTTCAACACCGTCCTTTTGCACAACACTTGAATCATTTGGAAACTCTTAATGGGATAAAGGTCACCTAACCATTTAGAGGGAACTTATGATTTAAGGTGGGGATACCACATTGGTGGGATAAAGGTCACCTAACCACTTATGTGGGTAAACTCACGTGTGTGCAAGTAGGGTAACTTGATTTGCAAACCATGTTAAATGGATCACCTAAATATGGTTTCCAAATGGTGTTGATGGGATTAACGTGCCGACTTTACATATGATGTTTAAAGGTCGATCCCATACATCTAGAAGTTGCAAATGGTTGCAACCGTCAATCGTTGACCACCTTATAATTTAAATCGTGGGATAAAGGTCACCTAACCACAATTTAAATGTAATGTTGGGTTCTAGATTTTAATATAAAAATGGCCTTAAAAGGCATAATTATTAAAATTGGCTATATCAAAAATACTAAAATAAAACTTTGTTAAATTTTGTAGATGGCCTCACATAATGATAATTCCGATAACTCATCCGCGTCCAACCAATCTCTACGAGCGATCCTCCAAAAGGAACGTCTAAATCATAACAAGTTATCGACTGGTATCGAAACTTGAGATCGTTCTCAAGCAAGAGAAGATCGTATGTTTTAGACGACCCTATCCCCGATCAACCTAGCGACGATGATGAGGAGGCCTACAACGATTGGCTGAAGTACACTGAGGACTCCGTCCAAGTGTCTTGTCTCATGCTAGCAAGCATGACTCCGGATCTCCAAAAGGAGTATGAACACCACGGAGCTTACGACATGATAACCCAGCTGAAGGAAACGTTCCAACAGCAAGCAAGGGTTGAGCGCTTCGAAACGGTTCGAGCACTCCATGCATGTCGTATGGACGACAACCAATCTGTTTCATCTTATGTACTTAAGATGAAAAGTCACATTGACCGCCTCGAGAGGCTGAATTGTCCCGTCTCGAAGGAATTGGCCACGGATTTGATCCTGAATGGCCTTACCAAGAGGTTCGAGACATTCGTGTTGAACTACAACATGAATGCTTGGGACAAAAGCATTGGTGAGCTTCACTCAATGCTCAAAACTGCCGAGGCGGCCATGGGTAAAAGGGTTTTACCCGTTCTCACCATCAATGAAGGTGGGAACAATAAAAGGCCTCGTCCCGCACCGAAGGCAAAAGTTGCCAAGGGCAAGGGACCCGCTTGGGGAAAAGGGAAAGGGGTGGCAAGGGTGCCACCCAAACCACAAGAGAATAAGCAAAAGGTTGCTAGTAACGACCCATGCTTCAAGTGTGGGGAGATTGGACATTGGGCAAGGAATTGTCCGTCCATCTCTAAGAGTTGAAAGCAAAGAGGGATGCCGGGCAGACCTCAGGTACAATATACATGATCCATATTGATTTAAACATGATATCCTCTAACACATGGGTATTAGATACAGATGTGGAACTCACATTTGCAATTTGTTGCAGGGGTTCAAAAGAAGTAGTGACTTCAAGAAAGGGGATGCAAGCCTCTACATGGGCAATGGGGCTAAAGTTCAAGTTGAAGCCCGTGGTGACTACATCTTAAAGCTTCCAAATGGTTTGGAAGTGATCTTGAACAATGTTTTGTATGCTCCTAGTTTGACTAGGAATATTATCTCTGTAGCCCTGTTAAAACAATTGGATATGTATTATCTTTTATTGAAAATGATATTCATGTTTCTTTAAATGGTATGTTCTATTTTAAAGCCATTCCCATTAATGGTATTTATGAATGGCTCATGAAAATACTCTAAATAGCTCATTGTACCAAACTAACACCAAGAAACTCAAGTTGGACTTGAGTGATACCTATCTTTGGCATTGTCGTCTTGGTCATATAAACAAGAAACGTATACAAACACTTCAAAAGAATGGTCTTTTAAAAACAAATGAATATAATTCATTTGATGTATGTGAATCTTGTTTACAAGGAAAGATGACTAAGGCACCCTTAGTGGAACTAATGAAAGGGCAAAGATTTATTAGGATCATACATTCGGATGTATGTTGTCCTTTTAAGCCAATGACTAGGAATGGTGAAAGATACTTCATTACCTTTACCGACGATTATAGTCACTATGGGTATGTGTACTTATTAAGGCACAAAGATGAAGCTTTTGAAATGTTCAAAATCTTCAAGAATGAAGTAGAAAATCAAATTAACAAGTCAATTAAAGTTCTCCGTACAGATAGAGGAGGTGAATACCTGAGTGATGCTTTTCAAGGTCATCTTAGGAGTTGTGGGATTGTCTCACAACTCACTCCACCTTGAACACCACAACATAATGGTGTGTGTGAGAGGAGGAATCGAACCTTATTGGATATGGTTCGATCTATGATGGCTAGAAGCACATTACCTCTATCATTTTGGGGTTTCGCTCTGCTCTCCACGGCCCGTATTCTAAATATGGCCCCAACCAAAAAGGTGGAAAGGACACCTTTTGAGATATGGCATGGAAGGGTTCCATCTCTATCATACTTAAGGGTCTGGGGTTGTGAGGCTTATGTTAAGACTCCCACCCTAAACAAGTTAGAAGTCAGATCCACCAAGTGCATCTTTGTTGGATATCCTAGAGATTCTATCGGATATTATTTCTATGACCCACTGGAACAAAAGGTGTTTGTTGCCAGAAAGGGTGACTTCTTAGAAGCAAAGTTCCTTATGGAAGGAACTAGCAGTAGAACAGTGGATCTTGAGGAGGATCAAGAACCACAACCTGATGCACGTTTGGTTGAAACTAGCACTCAACATGAGGATGTTGAAGATGATCAAATGGTTGATCAATACACACAAAACGTTCGCAGAAGTGGTAGAACTAGTAATCCACCTGAAAGATACGTTTTTCATGGATGGATGCTATGTGGTAGATTCAGATGAACCAACCACATATCATGATGCAGTGTCCAATTCGGATTGTGACAAATGGCTCGAAGCCATGAGCGTTGAGATGCAATCCATGCATGACAATCAAGTATGGGACTTGGTTGTTCCACCTCTTAACTCAAAAGTAGTTGGAAGCAAATGGGTTTTCAAGAAGAAAACATATGCATGGAAACTTGGATACTTATAAAGCTAGACTTGTAGCAAAGGGTTTCACTCAAACTCAAGGGGTTGATTATGATGAAACCTTCTCACCTGTTGTGATGCTAAAGTCTATAAGAATATTGTTTGCCATAGCTGCTCATTATGATTATGAGATTTGGCAAATGGATGTCAAAACCGCTTTCCTAAATGGATGTCTTGTGGAAGATGTCTATATGGTTCAGCCTGAAGGTTTTGTCGATCCAAAACATCCTAATAAAGTATGCAAGTTAAAGAAATCAATCTATGGATTGAAACAAGCATCGAGAAGCTGGAATCACCGTTTTGATGAGGAAGTAAAGAAATTTGGCTTCATCAAAAACGCTGATGAGGCTTGTGTGTATAAGAAGGCTAGTGGAGCACAATAACTTTCCTAGTATTGTATGTTGATGACATACTACTATTTGGAAATGACATTCCAACCTTGGAAGGTGTAAAAACCTGGCTTGGAAGTTGTTTTTCCATTAAGAATCTTGGTGAAGCCGCCTATATTCTGGAATAAAGATCTATAGGGATAGATCAAGGCGGTTGATTGGTTTGAATCAAAGTGCGTACATTGATAGATCTTGAAAAGGTTCAAGATGGAAAACTCTAAGAAAGGTACCGTACCTATTCAAAGAGGAACAATATTGAGTACGACTCAATGTCCTAGCTCAAAGGATGAGCAAGATAAAATGAAGGCAATCCCATACGCATCTGCTATTGGATCCATCATGTATGCGATGATATGCACTCGACCAGACGTGTCATGCGCCTTAAGCATGACAAGCCGTTACCAGCAAAATCCTGGAAGCAGTCATTGGATGGCTGTTAAGAACATAGTGAAGTACCTAAGGAGGACAAGAGACATGTTCTTAATCTATGGATCTGGTGATGAGGAACTCGTTGTAAAGGGTTACACGGATGCGAGTTTCCAAACCGATCGTGATGATTCTCGGTCGCAATCGGGATATATTTTCATTCTGAATGGAGGAGCAGTCTCTTGGAAAAGCTCCAAACAGGATGTGGTGGCTCTATCAACTACAGAATCAGAATACGTCGCCGCCTCATTGGCAGCTCAAGAAGCTGCATGGTTAAAGAAATTCATTGCTGATCTTGGGGTTGTCCCTTCCATTCAGGACCCCCTAGAGATATTTTGTGATAACAAGGGTGCGATTGCTCAAATCAAGGAACCCCGTGCTCATCAAAAGACTATGCATATTGAGCGGAGATTCAACTACATACGAGATGAAGTTGAAAAAGGAAAGATATGTATTCGCAAAGTTCACACGGATCAAAACATTGCGGATCCTCTCACGAAGCTCCTTGAAAAGGCAAAGCATGAAGGTCATACTTGTTCCATGGGACTTCGATATTCTAGTGATTGGATTTGATCTGTAAATTTTGTATTTGGATATATGGAACTCATTATTATTTGAATAAATTATTTGGTTATAATGTTTCAATTAATGTTCCAATTTAGCATGTTTTATCCATGAGTAAAATGTTTACTCTAAATGTCTGTAGTCGTTCATACTTGTGGGAACAAGTATGAAAGTAAGATTATTATGAACTTGGATTGGTTGACATTCATAAGGATGAATATAGGGCAATGGATTGCCACCAAGGTTCATAGATATTTGTGGGATACAAATATTGGATTAACCCGCATCTCAAATTTCACTACATGGAATCCTTTTGATTGATCATAAATAAATTTGAGTAAAGGCGAATATCATTTGGTATCCTCAGACCTGAGATACATATTGGGTTTTGATATTCACCAAGTGTTATACCTTGAGCTTATTCTTCACTGTCCTGAAATAGTGGACAGTGCATAAGGGTATGTTCAGGCATGACACGAGGTGTTTGTGAGAAACTTATGTAGTCAAGATGGAATTTGTTCCTCTTATTCGTTGAGAGTTAGATGTCTAAGGCTGATTAAGTAAAATCAACAAGGAATGATCATTCTGTGTCCTTGGATTTAACATGACATCTGTAACAAAAGATAGATGATTGATTCACCTAAATCTTTTCAAGTAGGGTACTTGAAAGGGATGATGTTATTGAATGGCTATAAGTCATGCGTATTAAGGGTAGTAAACCGTTGTAGGCGGTATTTACTGCTTGCATCAATCTTCTATGAATTTTGTGCAAGTGGGAGATTGTCGATTTCATATGCCCAAAACACATAGAATATTGATGTGGTTAGTACGTCATGATCCAAGTCGGGTTATACCCAATAACAAGCTATACAAACACCAACAATTATTTATTTGTTGATAAGATCATACAATAAATATTGACACCTATTTAGTAAATTGGTTTTCTAAATATTGCTTTTGTGAAAGAACAATATTATTTGGATAATTTGTTCATGAGATATTTATTTGATACATTATTTAAGTTGGTTAAATAATGTCAAATAAAAGTATGTCATGTTATAAAATTTAAACTATGTTTTAATTTTGTAACTTAATATGTTTGAAAGTGTAGTTTTTTATAAAAGATTAAAAGAGAGGGAAACCCCTTTTTGGTTTGGTTTTCGGCCGCCCCTATGGGCCATTGAGGGGATATGTCTTGCTTCTTCTTGTTCTTTGCAAGAGTTAAGACATTATCACTCAACCCTCTTTTGCTACACTCTCTCTCACACACACAAAAGGCAACATATTCCCTCTTTGAAGTCAGAAACATTTCGATTTGAAGCTGCGAGAAACAAGCTGAAAAATCGTTTTTCTTGGTTGTTTTGGCTGATTTGGGTTGCTCTTCTAGGGTTTTCTTGTGGTGTAAAGCTCCCTAACAAAGCAAGGTGTTTGGAACAAGCTTGTGGGTACTACAACTTGAGGTTCTCTTCTTTGAGGGCTGCATAAACAATATCATCATCATCTTCATCATCCTTCTTTCATTCGTTTTTGAAGGCTGCAGAAAGGTAGTTTTACAGCCCCTTGTGGCTGTCATATTATGTTGTTTTAATGTTCTCATAGCTTGTCTATTCACATAATATGATCCTTGTTTTATGGGTTGTTTCATATGCTTAATGGCCTCTTAAAGAACATATATTTCAGCTTTCAAAATTGTATTAAAAACTAATATTATCCGCTGCGTTTTCTGAAAGTTTAAATGGTTAAACTACGTTTTATGTTCTTGCAAACCCAACACTTTCGTATCCTTACGAGGGTAACATTGAATTACATGGATATATACAGATAGTGATTATGGTGGTTGTTGTCAAGATAGAAAATCTACTTCGGGTGGATGTCAATTTCTCGATCCCAGATTAGTCTCATGGCAATGTAAAAAACAAACAAATATCTCTGTTTCAACTGTAAAAGCTGAGTACATTACTGCATCAGCAGGATGTTCTCAAATCCTTTGGTTGCAAAATCAATTACGGGATTATGGGTTCAATTTTCTTAAAACACCAATTTACATTGATAACACAGCTGCTATGTTCATAACAGCTAATCCTGTTCAACACTTCAAAACAAAACATATCGAAATTCGATATCATTTTCTTAGAGATAACTCGGAAAAAGGATTAATCATATTGATTCAAATTGCAATAGAAAAACAATTGGCAGATCTATTTACTAAAGCTTTCCTACCTGGACGGTTTGAGTATTTAGTAGAATCAATTGGTCTTATAAATCATATGTGAACTCCCTAAATCAAAAGATCATAATAAGTGATACTCTCATTTTTAATTGCCTGATTATTTTATGTGTGTGTGATTCTTGTTTTCCATAGAAAAATCAAATACAAAAATATATATCAAATCCACAAAAATAAAGTCTTTTAGAAAGGATTATGCTTTGCAACATGTAAGAATGATAGTATATTAGTGAGATCAATTGCATACTTCACTCATTAATAAAGTCTAGACATGATCAGATATGTTGTGTAGACAATATCTGACTATTATGCTGAAAAAGTAAATTCTTGTGATCAAACAAAATATCAATGCTTGTGTGTATTCACCTGAGTACTTTTGAGTTGTTTTAGCTTATCAGATTGAATGTTTGCTAAGTTACACCTCTCACACATGTTCATACTATGTGTAATCATGAGATCTGTTACAAAGCATCATTTCACTTCTCTGTTATGAGTCATCATAGACCTGAAGTGCTGAGATATTCTTTGTTGTAAGTGATTATTGATCTAGATTCTCTTTTGATGCAAAAGATGCCAATGTGCACAAACTATTCAAATGAATAGTCCGAGCTGATCAAATGGTTATCCATGATCATTCTCTATTAATTTAAGTAACATGAACTCTGGTGATATATATGTTTCAGGTAATAAGTTGAGTATGTGTTCTTTCTTGCATATCATGATGATGGTTGAGCTCTCTTAGTATCTGTATGCTTTACATCATGTCATATCTAAATCTACCCTAATCAATCCAAGAATTGAAAAAGTAAGTGAATTGATAAATTTGTCAAAAACACATTGTCTGTCCTTAGATCTTGTGTCTACTTTGCTGTGATATCACTGACCTGGAACACACTTGATCAGGATTTATTCATTGTATATGATTATCCACATTTATTTTATTTTAATGTGCTCATCATTATTAATATGATCTCACTACACACATTAATTCTTTTGTTTATATTAGATTTTGATTCTGCTTTCATTTTGCTTTTATGTATGTTTTTGTGTGTGAAGGTAATGTCACCATGTGATGTGTGATCTTATTCTCTTTCCTACGAAACTTATAAGTTTTTCAAACTTAAAAGTTTAGGGGGAGTAATAAATGAAAGAGTTGTTCTCAGAAAATAATCATAATCAAAATCAAAATTAAAATGTTGAATTGAAAGGATGAAGCTATATGTTCAAAGTATTTTTGTAAATTGAAAATGTATTTTTTGAAAAATATAATATGAACCTAAATAAAATTTGCAAATAAAACGCTTCGATCATAAGTTGAAAATTAGATGATAATCGATTTTATGTTGAGACTAAAATGAAGGGACAAAATAAATTTAAAAATAAATAGAAAATAAAATTTTGTGAATTGAAAGTGCAAAATGCAATACGCCTCAATAGAAGCATGATGAAATTTTCAAGAATTATACAAGTGTTTGGACATTAGACTCATTCCCATGTGTCTATACAGTTGTAATACATCTATGAAAATTACAAGTGTTGGGCATTTGTGATAATCCCATGTGCCTAAACAGTGAATGAGTTTGATTTTGACGAAGTGTTAGACGTTTGACATGTCTCATGCGTCTACACAGTTAAAAAGTTTCAAAATTAGACGTTTCAAAAAGTCCATGGGACTGAACAGTGCAAAAGCACCTAAACAGTGCTTATGCGTCTAAACAGTTCCCATGCGTCTGAGTCAAAACGCACAAACAGTGCTCATGTGTCTAACAAGTAAGTGAATTTTAGGGTTTCATATGCCCAAACAGGGCTCATACGCCTAAAATCTCACTTGATATAAATTGAACACTTACGCTTATTTCCTCATTAACACTCAAAATTTCACAGACAAAACCTTTGAACTTGCGACTATCACCTATCATCATACTCTCATTTCATTTGCAACTGCATCAAATCCTGTTGATTATAGATAGTATTTGGATTTATAAACGTAAGTTTGTGATTCAAATCTGTAAATTTTTGGTTAAATGAGAGTATTGATATAGGCGTTTGAATGCTATTTGTGCGTTCGAATCCTATATAATTCAAGTTTAACTAATCAAATGTGAATCATATCTAAAATTGACATTGGATTATTGATAAGAATCTGTTTGCGAGTATGTTGATGTAATGTTTTTAATCTGAAAGTGAAAATGATTTGATGATTGTTAAATCAGTCGGTTCTTCAATAGAAGAAGAAGAAGATGAACGGACAGACTAAAGTTTGAATAAAAATAAAATAAAATAAAATAAAATAATATAAAATTAATTTTTTTAAAAGAAGTAAATCAAAATTGAAATGTTAGATAATGAATTCAAAATGAATAAAGATTAATGTTTTACAACTTGAAATCTCAATTCAAAAGTAAAAATAAAAAGGTCAAATTCAAAAGTCAAAATCAAAAGTCATATGTAGAAATAAATTTCATTAATCAATATTCAATGTTCTCGTAATACTTTCTTTGTGTTTTGCAGATGGCAGAATTAAAGTTTGAGCCAAAGCATAATGTGGCTGCCTTCTTAAATGATGAAAACAGAGAAGCCATTGGATATGAAGAAATTATTAGATTTCTGCTCAGAACAAAGTATGTATATGCTATGTGTGCAAGACCAATGATCAATGGAAGAATGATTAAGAGATTCTAGAGAACTGCACATATTGAAAGAGATGATGAAGGAAACAAAGTTCTAAGAGCTTTTATTACAACGGAAAGAATGCTTGAAGTATCTGAAGAAGCAATCAAAATAGCTCTAAGACTTGGTGACAATGACCCTGAAGACTTATTAGAATATTCCTTCAATGAATGTAGAGAGGTTTTTCTACAAATGGGTCATCCAGATCATTTTCCCAAAAAGCAATTTTTCAGAGCTCGAGTGTATAAGCATTTGAAGCTTTTATGCTATATTTTTCAACATTGCATGTCTAAACGAAGTGTTGGTTGGGATTCATTCCCTGTAGACATTGCATCTCCATTATTGCCTTAGCTACAAATAGAAGATTCAGTATGTCTAAGTGGATAATGAATGGTTTCATGTTCAACCTTGAAAGAAGAGTGAGGAATAAATACTTGGTGTACCCAAGATTCCTTTAGTTGCTCATTAATGAAGCAAATCAAGATTTGTATGCTGAAGGAGTTACTGGTGAAAAGATACAGTTAGAGCACATGTCAGATGCTGTTTACAAAAGACTGGCAATGATCACTGGTACTCAAAACATTCCAGTATTTGAGTATATTAGGAATGTAGCAATGAATGAAGTAGATATTAATAAGCAACACTTTCATCTATCTGAAGAAGAACCAATAGATCCAAATGATTTGATTGAGGATGTAGAAGATGATGAAGAAAGTGAGGATGATGTTTCTGAAAGCCCATCAAGTGAAGAAAGTGATGACAATGATGATCATGATGTAAATGATGGTGCCACTGAAGCACATCAAGAAGAAACTGAAGAAATAAATGAGGAAGATACGGGAGATGAACCACAAAATATGGATGAAGGAAATGTTGATGACATTCATGAGGAAGCTGTACATGAAATAGATTCACAAAATCAAACCTTTGATCCTGATTTTATGAATGATATATTATACAATCCAGTATTTGAAGTTGATGTTAACGAAGGAGTAGAAGAAGTTCCTGTGAGTATGACATACAATGTGTCTATACAAACAGAGGAGACAGTGGACATTGATGAGAAGGAAAGATTAAAAGAAGAAAATTTGAGTAAAGAGAAAGAGCTTGAAGAGTTGAAATTGGAGAATTAAAGGATGAAAGAGATAAACATATCTCTTGAAAAAGAAATTCAAAAGCTTAAGGATGAAAACTTAAAGTTGACTGAAGAAAATGCCTCAAAAGATGAAAAGATTGTGAGGTTTGCTAAAGATAAAGAAGATGTAATCAAGAATTTTGAAGTTATGATCAAAGACTATGACATTCTTGAGGAGAAGTTCAAGAAACTAACTGAAGAAAATAAAAAAAAACTCAAAGATGATTTGCTAAAAGAAAAAGAAGCCCAGAAGCCTATCTCACCAGTACAAGTGATAAGTACCGACATAAATGTTGATGAAAATCTTGAGCAGATAGAAGGTAGAAGAAAAGTAGATGAAGTAGAAGATACAATTCTAACTGAATCATCTTCTAATATGCAAAGAACTAAAGAAACTATTGAAGAACAGAATGTACAAGAACAAATTGAGGCTTTAGAATATATTGAGGAAGTATACAATGATGATTGGTATGATGAAGTTCTAGATGATGAAGATATTGATGAAGCTCAATTTGTATCACATTTCTCTTCACAAGAACATACTCACGAACAAGATGAAGTACCACAAGACTTTGAAGAAAGATATAATTATCTTGTGAAGATGAAATACAATCGTGTATATTTGGACGGACTGACTGTTTCTTAGATTAACGATGAATATGAGAAATGTATTTATGTAGAGTCAGTTGCACCAGTAGATCCAAATGAGATTGTTATTGAGCATGGTGAATGGACAAGAGCAAAAGAAGTGATTAATGTAGAAGAACTATCTAGCTCTGAGTTGCACCATCCTGATCTAGAGATATGAGTATTCCAGCTCTAAGATCATGGTTGCAATCTAGAAACTACCCTTGGAGGAAACTAAAAAGATACAATTTGTATCACTGAGGAACCTTGTCAGAAGTTTTCAAGAGACTGAGAAACAATTGAAGAAAATGATAGTACTTGATACCGATAATCCTTAGTATCTTGAAATAACAAAGAGAACAAGAATGTTAAAACCATAGGAGATCAAACAAATGTCAAGAATTGATGATGAAATGTTCACAAAAAAGAGTTGATTGAAATGTTTGTTGATCCAGAAAGACAACTTACAAAGCCTCTACTGAACAAAGGCATATTTTTTATAATTCAAGAACAACTAGAGACTTAGTAAGAAACGTATTGCAAAGAGGACAATCAGTTGCTGAACTACTAAATGCTATGATTGCTCCAGATTTACCAACCAAGTAAAGATTATCGCATGGAAGTATGATGAAGTATTCGATGCATTTTTTATAAAGAGAGTAAATACTATGTGTGATGTATATCACTTTTACTCTAGTATCATAAAACTTCCAGTGCAAGATCTGAAGGAGCTGAATAGATTACCTCTGATTAATCCTTCTGATTCAAAATGTGGCAAGATGTTGTAGAATTATTAAGAAGAGGATTGGATCGATCAAGTAATTTTATTAATACAAGATGTGAGCAAGAAGATAAAGAGTATTTTGTTACTATGAAGAATAATAAAAAGCTCAAGGGATTACAATCAGAGGAGGAACATTCTATGATTGAATTTTGTGACAAGTATTTTGAGAAGTTACAACTACATCTGGTCTGAAAGTGATAGATGGTAATCAAAACTCAAAGCCAATCCTCAGATGGTTTTATAACACCAAGATATTGAAGCTTAAGTTGGTCTGAAATTTAGAAAGATGGGATGAGGACATGATTACTTTATTTGGAGTTTTTGAGCTAAAGCTTTTACATCCGAGTTATATCTCATTTTTGTCTGTACAAAAATTTGAGAAAGTATATCCTGAAATAGCAGAGCAAGACAAGAAATATTTCATTTCCATTATTAATATGATGAATGCAGCTATGGAAAGAATATCTCTAAGAAAGGCTCTTGCTTATGCCAACATTGTCAAGAATTATATTAAAGATATTGAATTCATGAGAATATCAAGGAAAGGAGTACTAGAAGTATACTCAAAGGAAAGTCAAAAGCCTATTGAGTTATATGCTAACATTGATATCTCATGTCTTTCAAAAGATACGTTGGAGAGAATGAACCAGATGGAGATTAAGACGAATGAAGCTAAACCCGAACAAGGCATTCTTGCAAGAAAATTCAAGTTTGCAATTTCAAATGCTTTGAAAGAATTAGAGATGTACTAACAGAAGCCGATGTTTAAGGTCAAAGAAGAACCAAAAGATTTCTTTGAAGGATGAAGACAAAGAGTTGAAGATAAAGGCTGAAGATAAAGTTGAATATGGAAAAGAAGACAGAAGACCATGTCAATCTTAGGGGGAGTATTGTTAGTGCTCTAAGAAAGATTAACATGCTGTCTTTAGTTGTCTTTTAACATTTTCTAATAGTATAGAGACTATTTGTGTAACTAGTTAGTTCCTTTACTTTTTGTTTTCAGTATAAATAGCTTAGATTGTTAGTTAGTAGTAGTTTTGAAGATAGTGAACGAACTACTGCTCATTACTTGTAATTGTCTATGCTTGATATTAATGAAACTGTGAATTGGTTAATATCTTGTTTGAATTCGATTACTTTGTATGTGTTTTCTTTGAATTGTGTTCACATATCATCACAGATTAGCTCAATTGATCCTAATCAAAAATACTTTATATCCTTTTACAACCGTTCATTACTTTCATTCGTGATCATGCATTATACGTACACATAGATAATAGCATTATTATCTTTGATCATTCATTCGTTAAATTTCGTTCATTCATCATCGTATGTCATCGTTATCTTTCACTTTCATTCATAATCTTCTTTACTTATCTTTCGTACATTAATTAACTTCTGATGACATGTACTGTACCCCAAACATTGTGCACGAACCTGACCCTAGGGCCTGGGGCAAGTACACTCATCATTATCATTCATCTTTCATTCCGGACCAATGCCATGTGCTATACCCCGAACATTATGCACGAAGCTAGTTACTGGGCTGAGGTCTATCATAGACCTCGAACTTTATGCACGAAGCTGACTCAAGTACCTAGGCCAAGCGACAAGGATCCTATACGTATGGTCAATCACAAAGATTAGACCCCAGTGTGCATCCTTCTAGGGTAGCTAACCCGCACACAGTTGAGCTAACACCCTTCATTAGGTGTGAACCTCCATACATTGCTTGCAAGGCTTTCTTACTTTCATTCACTCATTAATGCATGCATTCGTTCTTACTTACATTCCTCTTATCATTATCATTAACTTCCACTTTATGTTACATAATATTTTTCGTTCATTCCCTAATCATAACACATAAGTCACGGAATAATACGTAATAGGAACGTAAGAAAACATAACATGAACATACATAGCATCACATAAACATCACATACCCCATCACACATCATCATAACATCATGCATCATCAATTCACATACACATACACATGCCCAACAAGTCCAAGCCATCACAGAACATAACCGACCCTCTGTGGGATAGCGGGGTCCTAGGGGCAGCAGCCCCTGGCTGGGGTCACGCTGACCAAGTCGTTTAAAACGTATATATAGTATGCATTCCCTTATAGAAAAATTGATCTTCCCGTTAAAACCTCTTAAAATCTTGGTCGTTTAAAACGTATATTTAGTATGCATTTCCAGCCCCAAACTAGTTTAAAACCTTTAAAATAGGGGATCTAGAACTCACCTGTACTCGATGAGTAGCTTCACAATCAAGCATTCAAAGCAAGGGTTGCACTACAGAGCCTGTAGATAAGCTAACACCCAAGGGAGTTAACTTCTGCCTAAGTTCGCTGCTAATTTCGCTGCAAGATCAGTAGTTTTGCTGCTAGTTTCGCCAGCAGTTTCGCTGCTAGTTTCGCCAGCAGTTTCGCTAGATGTTTTGCTGGCATCTTCGCTGCCAGTTTTGTTGCCAGTTTCGCCCAACTTTTGTTGGAAAACCATGTCTGCGAAACTATATTTTCACAGGAAGATCTGCAGTTTCGCTGGAAGAATATCTAATTTTGCTGGATGAACACCCAGTTTCGCAGAACGGGCTGAAAAATACGAACCAACCCATTTTTGACCCAAAACTTCAATATTTTAAATCCAAAAAGTTGGTTTATCACCCAATAAGCTCTATCTAAGCTTCTTACATGTTTTCTTACACATAAACGTAAGTTTGGGCGAATCTTTGCCACTTTCAAAAAACCCAAACCTAGAATCCGGGTTTACATTAAAAGGAACGATTAAATGATGTTTCTTACCTAGATTCGTGGTGTTTTCTTGTTGTTTGGATGCCCACGAACACCGGTCTTCAATCTAGAGATCAACCGAGCCTAGAATCGTCACTTCTCTTTACTTTCCCTCTCTACTCTCTCTCTAGAACTAGAGTGTTAAGTTGCAAATGAGAGTTGCTCAAGCTGATCCCTTTATATATATCGGGCGTTCCTGGGATCTTAAACTCGTCAAACTCATAACCCGAAGAGTTAACTCGGTCATAACTCATATCCATCTTATTTTCATTAAATGATTTCGTCTAAGCTCATTATTATCGCTTATACTTTACTCGGGGCGTTACACTTGCCTATGATGAGTTAAATTGGAAAGTGGTATCTTGAGAAGATCAAGACCTTCATAGTAGTTCAAGGTTTGAAAGTTGAATATCTCTTGCTGCCCTTGAAGTCTATGAAGTGTGAGGGCTCTTCTCTCTGCATCATACCTCCACCCTAAATTGTAACTTGAATCTCCTTGGGGGGGATGACATTCCCTTGGAATACCCTCCTCAAACAAAATTTGAAGCTCATAGGTGATTATTAAGACTTTCTCCCCCTTTTTGCTAGCATCACCCTCTTGCATAGATGAGCTAGGAGTTAGGTTTATCACATCCATAGGTTCTTGTGTTCATAGATGAGCTCTCCTTAAAGGTCTCCCAGCTAGTTTCTCCTTGAGATAAGAAATCTCAAGTTGCTGATCATTGACCCTGTTTTGTAGGGTAGTCACCTGAGATTCTATGTGACTAACCTTAAAGATTAGGTAAGTGTATGTTTTTGATAGTTTTGCACCTTTAGTCTCAAATTCCCCTCATCTTCATCAGAAATAGGACCAAAGTATTCTTCCTCATCACGAGCGTATTATTCTTGGCTGTTGCCATGGTTGAGGTCTTAATAATGTAATCATTTGCAATAGTGAGAGCCTCTTCATATGGACCTCCTAAACAATTTCAAGGAGATCCACCTCAGTAATGGGCGAATGATATGGGCTAGACACGGGAGAGACTTGAGTACTCATCTTTCTTTAAGCAGGGGAAGAGTAAAGACACTCATGATACTCACTGAAGCCCAAGTCTTCATCACTATAGAAGTCAAGGTTAGGATCTAGTTATTTGAGATCAAGAGGCTGGGGATGGTAACTTTCCCCTAAAAGTTGATCACTAGAGTTTTGAGACCCATAGTGAATGCTTAAGGTTGTTGGGCTTGTGAGCTCGTTAGGATGAGCATGAGGAACCTTAGCACTAATCATTTGAGAGATGGGAGTGGTTTGCTCCTTAGGAGAAGTGGGAGCTCAAGTGTCAATTTCTTCTTCCATGGGTGATGATATGGGGGCCTACATAAGCTTAGTAGCTTGAGCAGGGGTTCGTTTAGATTTTCTTTGATAGGTGTGGATGATTTGTGGCTATTTTGGTTGTTGAGAAGTAAAAGGTGTGGGTTCAACACTAGCTTGTGTTGCTAGGTTGTCACCTTGAGCAATGAGCTCTAATATTTTGGGGACAAGGGTTGTTTCTACCCTTGAGAAGCCAACTGTTGGACTTCATTGTCTTAAGGATACTGGGCTTCATCAATCCCAATTTAAGAATATTACCTATTCCCTTTAACTATGAGTCCCGATCACAATTAAGAATGCACAATATCTATAGAACATGTAATACTCTAAGGAGTCTAATTTAGCAAGTAAATTTGTATACACAAATTGTAAGTACTACTTGATCCCCTAAACCATCCCATGAACTATAAAGGTGAGATCTTCAGGAATCTGGTCCCATCCTTCATGCTTGTTGGACAAGCTATGGATAACCACATGAAGTAGATACTTCCATTGAGATGAGACCTTCTCTTTCCTAAAGATTTTATAGAAAAATATCCCTCATAGCCCATCTGCTAGAAAGAGTGTTTGACAATAGCTTTGGGGAAGGACTATTCACCTTTTACATCATCCAGCTGAAGATGTGTGTTTATGGTGCCTGGAGTGATGAAGATTGTCCTCCCCTGCATTGTGGCATACAATACCTTCTCCCCATCCATAATGACTTCTTGACGGGTATTCCAAAATTCCAACAGATGATTCTCATAGAAAGGAGGATCAACGGTAAGGGAGGTAAAGTAGTTAGACAAAGAAGGAAACGACAGACCTCTAAGAAACTTTGATCTTTCTCAGAGTCCAATAGAGCAACCTAATTGTGCTGCCTGTGGAGTTGCATAGAGAAACCAAGGTTTGTTTAGGGTCAAGGTTTGCCATTTGGGAAAGCTTTAAGGTGAAGGAAGATAAGAAAAAAGTCAGTTTCAGATGAATTTAGGTATAGAAGTGTTTTCGGATAAAGAAGAGAGTAAAAGAGGGGGGAACCATTGGGTATATTTATATGAATTGGAATTGAAACAAAGTTAATGAAGGAGGATAAACTATAAAATCCAGATGTAGGTCCCACCTCTGAAAAAGTACCCAAAAAGTTGGTTATCTTAGAAGTTTAAAATCTTCCGAACATGTTTTCTCTTCAGAAGTTTTGATAAAAAGCTTCCAAAGCTAAAATGGTTTCAGAAGAAATTTCGAAGATTATAGGAAATTTTGCTTTAGAAGATGTTAAGACTTGGTGACTTTTTTTAAAGAAGAATAAAAGCTTCTGAGACGTAATTGCTTTCGGAAGAAAATTGTTCTTTAAGAACATATAAGTACTTATATTAATTTATGCTTCGGAAGATATTTTGAAAAATTTCCGCCGATGGTAAGCTAAAATAAGTAGTTATTTGTTTTGAATGACATAAATCCTTCCAAAGGTAAAGAGATATCTTCTGAAGTAAAAATGATCAAAATTCCAGATAAGCTAAGAGGTAAAATTTTTAAAGATATTTCTTCCAAAGTAATCAAGGGCTTATGAAGGTGATGAAATAGACAACTTAGGACACACACATATTTTAGAAATAATATGAATTAAGTTTCAAGAAAAATCTACTCAAAGTTAATCATTCCAATAGCTGATATAAGATATTTAAATCTCTGTTTATCCTAAGCTTTGGTAAACAGATTAACATATTTTTCATTTGTGTTAACTTTGACTAGTTTGATTAATCCTTTTTCAAAGTTCTCTCTAATTAAATGATACCTGATGTTGATGTGTTTTTCCTTGAGTGCTACATAGGATTCTCTATAACAGAGATAACACTATTGTTGTCTATGTGGATGGGAGTCCGTTTGAAGTTCATATCATAGTCCAAAATCTGATTCTAAATCTAAAGAACTTGAGCACAATAGCTTGCATCAGCAATGTATTCAGCTTAGTAGTTGATGCAGACACACAAGATTGTTTCGTGCATTGCCATGAGACAATCCTTCCGCCAAGGAATTGAGAACCCTTAGATGTAGACTTTGCAGTCATATTGCAACCACCACCATAGTCACTACTGGTATATGCATACAAATTGAAGTTAGGATAATTTGGATACCAAAGGCCTAGTGCGGCAGCACCTTTGAGGTATCTTAGAATCCTTTTGATAGTGACTAGGTGTGACATCTTGGCGTTGGCTTGATATCTTGAACAAATACATGTGGCCAACATGATATCAGGCCTGCTAGCTATAAGATATATAAGAGACCCAATCATAGCCTAGTAAAGGTGTTTATCTACACACTCCCCCTCAATGTCTGGTCCAAGGAAGTGGTTTCTCGCTATGGCTATTTTTGCCATCTTATAGTCAGTCATGTTGAATATTGTAAGTATGTCTTGTGCATACTTAAGTGACTTATGAAGATGCCACTATCCACTTGCTTCACTTGAATTCCTAAAAAAAATTGAGTTCCCCCATGGCACTCATTTCAAATCTATTCTTCATCAACTTCTTAAAGTCTTTGCAGAGCTTTGGATTAGTTGAACCAAAGATAATGTCATCTACATATACTTGAACTTGCATTAAGTTATTCATTGTCTATGTGATGTAGAGAGTTCCATCTATAGTACCCTTTTTGTAACCATGCTGGCAGAGATACTGAGATAAAATCTCATACCACTTCCTTGGAGCTTGGTGCAACCCAAAAAGAGCTTTACCAAGCTTGCAGACATAGTCGGGATGATCAGGATCTAAAAACCCAGGTGGTTGTTTGTCATACATCTCTTCATCAATCACCCTATATAGAAAAGCACACTTCACATTAAGTTGGTAGACCTTGAAATCCTTGGATGCAATAAAAGGTAGGAATATTCTGACAACTTCAAGTCTTGCTACAAGAGCACATACATCTATGTAATCAATTTCTTCTTCTTGTGTGTACCCTTGGACAACTAGTCTTGCCTTGTTTTTTATGAGAAGTCCTCTATCATCAATCTATTTATAAACATCCATTTGGTTTCTATTCTAGTCTTCCCTTAAGGGAGAGAACATAGGTTCCAAGCCTTTTGCCATTTGAATTGAATCAGCTTCTCTTACATAGCTTCAACCCAACTTTTTATCCTTTAAAGCCTTATCAACTTTCTTTAGCTCTATCCGGACAATAAACAAGAGTGAAGACAAACATTTGCATCATGGGTTTGTCCTCTTGTTCTTACCCGTGTATTAACATTTCTAATGATGTTTGTGGTAGGGTGAGACTTGTGGATCCTAAGTTGAGGGATCATAACAAATTGCTTGGAGAGACCTAAATTAAGGAATTTAGATCAGGCATTGATGGAGTGCATGTTAGCATCATTTAATTATCTTCAATGGAGTGCTTGTTAGCATCAAGAAACTCTTGATCACTATCACCACCACCATTTCCTACTACATTTTAAGCTTCTTCATATGATTATTGTGCCTCTGAGCGGGAATTTGGTGGCACCTCAGATGCATCAACTGAATTTGACAAAATAGTGCTCATAGGAACTCCAAATGTAGGATTAGTTACCACTGGAGCTAAAATAGTGTTGTCTGAAGGTCTTCTCAGCTCAAATCTTGGATCAGTATCTCTTGTTGGTAAGATATTTATGGATCCTCAAACATTCTCACAAGATTTGTTAAAATAGTTAGTAACTAAATCAAGATCAAACAACCAATTAGGACCAAGACCTTTCACACTAGGAGTGTGCTCATTGAAAATCACATTGGCTGACTCCTCAACTACTTTAGTTCTAAGATTGTATACTTTATAAGTCTTAGCTTGAGAAGAGTATCCAATAAAATGCCTATCATATGATTTCTCATCAAATTTGGCTATTTGGTCTTTGGTATTCAAGATGGTACAAGGACATCCAAATGACCTGGGAAAACCAATAAATGTTTTCTTTTGTGCTAAAGTTCATACGGAGTCTTACCATGAGTTGTGACTACTAAAACTCTATTTTTCACATAACAAGTAGTGTTTAATACTTCTACCCAAAGGTGTGGGTAGTTTAGAATCGAAAACATAGTTCTTGCAACTTCAATTAGTGTCCTGTTTCTCCTCTCAGCAACACCATTTTGCTTAGGAGTCCTGGGAGCAATATATTGTCTTCTAATACCCTTTTCATCACGAAATGCATCAAGGATTTAATTCTTAAATTTGGTTCCCTGATCACATCTTATGGTCTTGACCTTGTGATCACATTGATTCTCATTATTTAAGATGAATCTTTTCAAGATCTTCAGAGTCTCATCCTTAGTTTTAAGAAAGAAGACCTAAGTGAATCTTGTAAAGTTATCACTGATCACTAAACAATATGAGGTCCTTCCTTGACTCATTACACTAGTAGGGCCAAATAGATCCATATGTAATAAGTGTAGGGTGTAGTGACAAAATTTCTTTTCTTTGGCTTGTGAGATACCTTGTGTTACTTCCCTTGAGGCATGTAACATAGTGGTCATCACTTGTAAACTCTTTCTTTGGCATTCTAGTTACCAAATCATTCTTAATCAATTTATTCATGTTTTTAAAGTTTACATGGCATATTCTTTTGTGCGAGAGGAAAGATTCATCACTATTCGCTTTAGATAGAAAGCATGAAACTTCTCCTAAAGGAGATGTTTCTTGTAAGTCCATCTTGTACATATTCCCTCTCCTGGGGCTTTGAGCAGGATATGCTCCTAAGGAATGACCAGCCCAGACTTGAGAACAATGCAGTCATGCTTAGTGAAAAGCATGTTATGTCTCTGATCACAAAATTCAGATACATTTAAAAGATTGCATCCAAGCTCCTTGACAAAGTTTACCTTTTCAATGGTCAGCTTACCATCTATGACCCTACGCCTTCTAGTAATGTAACCTCTAGCATCTCCTCCTAAAAAAACTGGTCCTCCATCGATTTTTCCAAAATTTTGAAGTAGAGAACCATTGCTTGTCACGTGCAAATCCACTGTCAATGATCCATACATTCCTGTTTGTCTTTAGCTATTCCTGCATAAAAGATATGGTTAGTTACATTCAGAAACCCAAGCCTTGTTCGTCTTAGGCTTATCAAAAGAAGTTGAAGACAATGCAACAGTAATTGATCCTATTGTTAGATTTGGAGGATCATTTGCTGATGTTGATGAAGAACTTTTAGTCACATGGTCTTTCTTTGTCTTCCATGCCACCTTTGGATGCTTAGACTTGACCTTCAATGCTTCGAAAGTTTTAACAACTGCAGCAGGCTTCAGTACTTTGGAAGTACTCCTTTCTTCTGAGATTAGCTTTTCTTTTGAAGGCAAGTTTTCACTTGTCTTCTTCTACATTTTGGAGCTTCCATGAGGGGAACCTCAGCTTCACAAGTTTCACACCTTAGAGATCTTATAGAAATATTATGTGTGGAGGAGCTATCTTAGTAGATATTAGTCCTTGCTTATTCTTATAACAAATTTTTGCATGAAGAGATAAGGGTATTATCTTCTAGAAGGTCTCTTCTTTAAGAACATATTTTCTACCCTGGCTTTCCTGATCACAACCTCAGCCTGGCATTTAGTCAACTTAATGATGAGATTTTTGATTTGAGTCCTATAATTCATGTGCTCATGTTTAAGAGTTGAAATTGTTTTCTCTAATTATTTTATTTGAAGTTTATAATCATTTTTAGCTCTTTTGAAATCAGATATGAATATATTTATGGACTTAAGATCAGATCTCATCTCTAAGTTATAGGACATATATCTGTTAACTTTAGCAATGCATTCAATTTTACAGAGATGTTCCCATACCTTGGTTTGTGCTTGACTTAGAGATGCATCTTCCACTTAAAAGCTCTGTTCAAAGCCTCATTCTTTAACAACAACTGCAACTTGTTGTTTTGGTTTCTCATTCTAGTTGGCTTTGTTAGTGTAGTTTGGTCTGGTATGTGCCTGGCCACCATTTGTTCTTGGTGCCCTTCACTCCCTAGAAAAGTATCCCATCTAGTTATAGTTGTAACATTTCACCTTGCTCTTATACAGGCCAAACTTTCCACTGGCTGCATTGCTAGGAAACTTTCTTCCTTTTCTCTTATGGAACTTCTTGGCTCCATGAGTGAGAAGAGTCATTTTTTGAACTATCTCCATGTACTCAAGATCATCTGGATGGATACAGTCATGATCTTCAAGGTTGAAGAAAACGTTTTTCGTGCTTTCTTCAATAGACATAAAAGCTCGTGAAGAGCTTGTCTCTTTGAATGGACTTCCTTGAGTGTAACTCTCCCTTGGTGTCTCGGGGAAGGTAATAAAAGGACTATTTTGTGAGTTGTTAGGATAGCAAATAAGATAATTTGTGGTTCTCTACAATCCCTTTCAACCACATAAAGGGCTAAACTCAGTTTATTGCTGGAGTTACCAGATGGATTTTGCGTGTTCATCTCTATTTGGTATCCACTAAGAATATCATACAACTCTGTAAGAGTGAGAGTCATAAATTCTTAGTTTTAATGATAACAACATAACAATGTGTCCATTGTCTAGGAAGAGAGGACATGAACTTCCTTACAATGTCTCTATTTCAAGAGTTACTCCAACATCCATTAGAGTATCCACAATCTTAACACACATAAAGTATTGTTGAGTCATGGTTTCACCTATTTTGAAGGTGAAGTTTTCATATTGCTGCTTCAAGAGGTCCTTCTTGTTCTTTTTTGCTTCAATGGACCCCTCATACATGAGCTTCAGTGCATCCCATAATTGTTCAGCAGTTTTGTACTTCTTTTTTGCTTCAAGGTCCAAAGGCAACAGATTCCCATATCCTGGAGTCTTGAGACTTGATAAAGCCTTCTATTCTTTAACACCAAGTGTCAAAATCTTCAGGAGTGATTAGTGAGACTTTGTCATGGTCCTGGTTTCCATATAAGATTTTGTAAGAGCTACCATTTGAGATGTTAGGTATTTTGTGGGACTGAGGGATCTAAGATGGCGTGATCTTACAATCAAGAGTTTAAAATGCTCTAATACTAATTGCAGGACCGTTTAAGGGATGGTTAATACACTTACTCTCATAATGAGGAGAGTGTTAGAACTCTTAACATATCAAATAGAAAACCAGGACTTGATGATGATACAATGAACACAAGTAAAACAAGAGACAGAAACTTAAGAACACAACAACAGAGATATTGGTTTTCATGATTGTAGTATATTACTTCTCAAGTTCTTTTACAAGTGATACAAGCATGAAAATAAGATACCAGGACTTGAGATACTTTATGCTACATCCTACAACTAGCCATACTTTGAAGGCTAGCTAGAAACACTAATCTAGACAAGTACAAGATCATTGAAAAGTCAAAAAACAGATTTGTCTTTTGACTACTGACTATGACATGCCATAGCTCAGATCCTAATATATTACAAAAGGATAAAAGTACGTAAAGTAGAAAGTTACAGACTCAAGACCTCAATGTGTAATTACAAAAAGCATGGATGTTTCACCAACTTATATAAGTTGGTGAGTCTTTAGAGTTGCAGGGGAAGTTGGTCAGCTTTATGTAAAGTACATCAGAGAAAGCATGTTCTTTAAAGTATTCGGAAGAAATCTGTCTTCACTTCATTTGCTTGAGAAGATTTTTTTCCTTGAAGCTTCAGAAGACTTCACTTTTGGCTTTGGAAGATATTGGTCTTGGCTTTCGACGATTTCATACTCAGATTATTTTCTTATGTAGAGTGTGAAACTTCTTAAGCAACTTCTACTATGTACCAAGTACATGCATGTAGGTAGCACTTCGGTTGTTTTGGATGCATTAGCCTATCTATAAGCCTTACAAGCTAAGATGGTCCAGAAATACAAGAGGAGGAAGAAGTCATTGTATTTGCGAAGAATGATGTGGAAATGAAGGACAAACCAAAAAGCTGATGAAGTGAAGGCAATGTATACTCCTCCACCTCCATTCCCTTCAAGACTAAAAGGTACACAAAAACAAAGGGAAGAACAATAAATTATGGAGACATTCTATAGGGTAGAGTTAAATATAACATTACTTGATGCTATAAAACAAGTTCCTAGATATGCCAAATTTTTAAAAAGAACTTTGCACATCAAAGAAAAAACTTAAAGGTAATGAAACATTCAAGGTAGGTGAAAATATATATTTAGCTTTTCAAAACGGATTACCACAATTAGGGAATCTTAGCATACCTTGAGCCATGCTCAACCTTGGAGCCTCCATTAATGTCCTACCATACTCTATTTTCAAAACACTTAATGTAAGATCGTTAAATAAGACCGAAGTAGTCATTTAATTGGTTGATTGTTTCGTAGTATACGTTAAAAGTGTTTTAGAGGATGTATTAATCCAAGTGAATGAATTGGTACTTCCAGCTGAGTTTTATGTTTTAGACATGGAAGATGACGATGTCTCAAATTCAAGTTCCATTTTGTTAGGAAGACCATTTTTGAATGTGGAAAAACAAAAAATGATGTTTATAGTGGCACTCTTTCATTGGAATTTGATGGTGAGGTTATCGATTTTAATATATATGATGCTATGCGATATCCAAGTGATGTTTATTCTTTGAATTGGTTAGATGTTATTGAACTTTAACTGATGATTGTTTTGAGTTATCTAACCATGATGTTCTAGGAATGGTGTAAAATAGAAGCATTGATGAAGTAACAGGAAAAGAGCTTATTTAAAAGTTCAAACTTTGGGAGGAGTTGATGGAGTAGTAATATTTATGGAGGAACAAAAGAAAGCAAGGTAACAATCACAAAAAATGCAACTTCTAACTACTAACCAAAATCTTCTTCTATCTATTTTGCAGGCACATGAGCTAGAGTTGAAAACCCTTCATAATTATCTAAAGTATACATGCCTTGGAGAGAAAGAAACTTTTTCAGTGATCATATTTAATAAGATAACAATTGAAGAAGAAAAGGACTTGGTCAACACATTCAAGCAATACAAGGAAGCTATTGGGTGGACCATAGCCAACATAAAAAGGTTTGAGTCCATCATTTTGTATGCATAAAGTACTCATGCAGGAAGACTACAAGCCCATAAGAGAAGCACAAAGAAGATTGAATCCTCTAATGATGGAGATTATGAAAATAGATATCCTAAAATTCCTAAATGCGGGCATGATCTACCCTGTTTATGATAGCAAGTGGATAAGCCCCATGCAAGTTGTTCATAAAAAAATGGTATAAGCATGATTGAAAATGAACATGGTGAATTGGTCCCCATTCCTGTCCAAAACATATGGAGGGTGTGTAATGAGTATAGAAGGCTAAAAGACTCAACTCGTAAGGACCACTTTCCACTACTGTTTATAGATCAAATGCTTGAAAAATTAGAAGGTAAGTCCCATTATTGTTACTTAGATGGGTATTTTGGTTTTCATCAAATACCCGTTGCATCTGAGGTCCAAGATAAAACAATGTTTACGTGTCCCTTTGGCACGTTTCCATAACCGTGGATGCCCTTTGGGCTTTGCAATGCACCCGCCACGTTCCAAAGGATGATTTGCCTATACATGGAAACTATTTTAAAGAATATTTGGAAAACTTGACTATGATTTTTAAAAGAACCGTTGAGACTAATCTTGTTTTAAATTATAAAAGAGTCATTACATGGTTGATCAAGGTTTATTTTAGGTCATGTCGTTTCTTAAAAAGTTTAGAGGTTGATATGTAACGTCTGGTTATTTATAAAGACAAAGAAAGAAAGAATAAGTGAAGGAAAAGAAGATATGCTATTTAACCCAAGTTGAGGGGTTAAATATGTAAAAGGTACAAACTCTAATTATTTTTGTACAAAAGTAGCATGGCCACCCATGCCATGCCACTTTTCTACTTTTTGAGACGGGATTCTAGAGAGAGAAATAGCAGAGCTTGAGTTTGAAGAAGAAGAAGTGCAGAAGTGTGAATTCAAGGTAAGAATTCATGGTTTTTAAGTGTTCTTAACCGGTTTTATCCTCGGTTGTATGCTTATGCATGTTTGTGTGTGTTCGGGTATGTGTTCAAGTGGGTTTCTAGGTGAGAACTTGTAGCAATCAGGTTTTGAAGGAAGCCTTACATGAAGAGGCTACTAAGGTGAGTTCTAGAACCCCCTTTTTACCTGTTTTTAACTGTTTTGGGGCTGGAAATGCATGTATGAACTTTTTTATAAAAGTTGGGTTTTATACTCGTATGTATGTTATGTTGCGGGTGGGGTTTGATTCTTGGGTTATTTATGTGTTTGATGTTGTTATGATGGTGTTTTTTGAAGCTTAGAATGCATGATTTAAGCTTAGAACATGATAGAAGTTGTTTGGGAACTCAATTATGATGTTAAGGATGAATTAGACTGCTCATAAGCCCAAACAGTAACTCATGCGCCCAACAGAATTAACTGCCTAAGTGTTCTCATGCCCCCAAAACCTCATGCGCCTAATTAGTACTCATGTGCCTAGAAATAGGCTGAAATTGACTAAGTGTTCAAACGCCTAGATAGCTCATGCGCCTAGGCACTCATGCGCCTGCATAGTGCTCATGCACCTAGAATTGCCCAGAATAGACTAAGTGTTGCTCATGTACCCCAATAGTGCTGATGCGCCTGAAAGTGGCCCATGCGCCTAATGCACCTAAAAGGTCATGCGCCTAAGGACTTAGAATATTTTCTGACTTTATCTGGAAAAATGTGAAGTAGGCTTTGACTTGGATGTTCCCGAGGGCTATGTAGGTTGACTTTTTGAAGTTAAAAATGATGTGATGGTCATGAATGATATAAGGTGATGATGATGATGATTTTATGTATGATGTTATGCATGATGGTGTGTAGGATGTATGTTATGCATGTATGATGGTGCCTTGTATGGCGATGTTGTATGTTTATGTTTATGTTCCTCTTATATATGATTATTTTCCCGTGGCTTTACGTTGAATGTTAATGAATAAAATGAATAGTATTATGTAACGTAAAGTGGAAGATAATGTAAAGAGGAATGTAATGAAAGAATGCATGCATTAATGAACGAATGAAAGTATGAAAGGCTTGCAAGCATATGTATGGAGGTTCACACCCAATGAAGGGTGTTAGCTTAACCGTGTGTGGGTTAGCTACCCTAGAAGGATGCACACTGGGGCTTGATCCGTGTGATTAAAAATGTATGGAGGTTAACACCTAATGAAGGGTGTTAGCTCAACTATGTGCAGGTTAATTACCCCAGAAGGATGCACGCTGGGGTTCAATCCTTGTGATTAACCATATGTATGGGACCCTTGCCGCTTACCCTAGGTACTGGAGTCAGCTTCGTGCATAATGTTCGGGGTCTTTGAAAGAACTCAAGCCTAGTACCTGCTTTATGCATGATGGTGGGGTGAAGCACATGCCATTGTTCCGAATGAAAGTAAAGATTTAACAATGTATGAATGGAATGAACGAACGAGTAATGAAGAGAATAATGATATTATCTATGTGTACGTATAATGCATGATCATGTACGATTGTAAGGAACGGTTTTAAATGAAAGATAAAGTATGTTTTATTTGAAAACTAGAACTCACTCAGTAACGTTGACTTTTATGTGTTTCTAGTTGGCAGGTAAAAGTTGCTGAGGATGGCACGGGCCAGCTACTTGGCTCCTTTTTGGATAGCATCCATTTTTATAATGCTTTTGTGATGTAATGCAACAAGTATTTTGTAATGTGATAACGATGTATTATTTTGCAAAAGCCTTTATAATGAAATGAAATGTCATTTTTGAATGTTTTCACTGTAATGTTTATTTAAGTTAAATGTAAATATTTGTTTTATGTGCAATGATTGACCAGCTGTGAGCGTCCTGGGAACGGGGCCTTGCAAGTTGGTATTAGAGCCAAGTTTAAGTGAAATGGGTAAATTTTCAAAATAAACCTAAACTTAAACTGAAAATGGTACGGAAAGGGAAGGGATGCCAGTCCGAGTAGTTGCGTGCCATTAGGTATTTCCTTATTGTTAACCGGCATTACATGCGCATGTTATGTGCTTTATGTGTTGTTTGTAGATTTAGATATTGATGTAGCCAGGATAGGTAATGCTTGGGGTATGAAGAATAAAGTAAGTGGCTAATCACAACTATCCACTGTAAATAGGGACTTACTATACTTGACATAAAATAAGCTATTCCCTTGAATGACCGTGTTGGTGTTTGAATCTTATAATGTGTGTTAGAGGATGGCTGGTGGTAGATCATCGAAAGCTTCGAGGGGTGGAGGTCGTAGTGTGCATGTGCTGAACCGCGGCCCAAAATAGGAAGGCCTAGAGTTGAAAAGGTGGTTCATGAAGAACCCGACACCCCTCATCTAGAGGGCGGAGATGAGAGTGTTAACCTGAGAGCCTCAGTGAAGGATGCTATTGTGGAGGAAGTGCATCAGGTCATGCAGACGATCCTACCGTCTATGGTGACCGAGGTGATAAAGGTTGTGCGAGAAGGAGAGAGAAAGGAGAGGAAAAGCTCCTCGAGAGGACGGGAGCAACCGGAGCCTGAGACGGTTCTCTTTGGTGAGGAAGAGGAGGAAGAAGAAGAGTCTGTGTAGGAGTCGGCACGAGGCTGCAACTATGGGGCATTTCAAACATGCAAGCCCCCAACCTTCGATGGTAATGGCATTAGTAGTGCTGCTCACCGGTGGGTGAGAGAGATGGAAGCTATTCTGAATATCAGCAAGTGCGAGAGGATCAAAAAGTGAATTTTGTGGCCCACTCATTTGTGGACTCGGCTTTGTGCTGGTGGGACAATATCTTCTAAGCTGAGGGTAGTTGGGTGATTGGAAATATGAAATGGGCGGAGTTCAAGAGGCTGGTGATTGAGAAATTCTATCCTCACCGGGAGATGGATAAAGTTGAAAGGGAGTTCCTGCAGCTGGAGGCAGGAACAATGACACATCAGCAATACACCATGAAGTTCAATGAGATGGCACGGCTGGTGCTGGATCAGGTGACACCTCTATCACGAAAGATCAAGAGGTACATCCAGGGCTTGCCGGTGGATATCCGTAGGCACATAATCGCCGCTCGACCCAGCACGTTTAGGTCGGCGGTGGATTTAGCAGGAAGGTTGTACGATGAGAGAGAGGTGCTGGTGGCTGAGGTGAGCAAGAAGGGTGGTCGTGACCGGAACTGGAATGGGAAGCGAATTGGACATGGCAGGGCCACTCCAAGCAATAAAGGTGCACGGGTGGATGACCGAATTATGGTCACATCGGGTGCAGGGTCGAGGAGGTGTGGCAAGTGTGGGATGGAGCACACCGACGAATGTAGATTAGGATTAAACGTGTGCTTCAAATGTGGGAAGCCTGGCCACATGGCGAGGTAGTGTAAGACTGGGAAGTGTTTTAACTATGGTGGGGAGGACCATATGAGCAGGGACTGCAAGAAGCCGAGGGTGGAAGGATCGGGAGCGAAGAAGGCTGGAGGGGAAGGGCAGAGGGAGAGTGCCAGAGTGTTCACAATTACGCAGGTGGAGGCTAGGACGGACCCTGATGTTGTGTCAGGTGCGTCTCTAATAAATAAAAATTTAGCCTCTGTGTTATTTGATTCTGGTGCTAGTAAAAGTTTTATTTCTGCTACTTTTTGCGCTAAATTGCCTGTTAGAAGTAAGAATATAGATACGCCCTTCGATGTAGAAACTACCACAGGTAAGTCTACCAAGACAATTGAAGGATGTGACATAGAACTAGAAGGTCACAAGTTTCCTCATAGACCATTTGTGATGACCTTAGGCGGGTTTGACGTTGTCCTAGGAATGGATTGGTTGGCGGACTACGAGGCAAATATTATGTGTCAAAAGAAGATGATCTGAATTGACAGCGCCTGACGGGAGTTCAGTGACGGTTTACGGTGATCGAGTCATAACAATTCCGAAGGTGATTTCGATGGTGGTGGCAGGAAAGTGCATGAGGCGTGGATGTAGTGCCTACTTGGCCTATGTGAATGATGTGGACCCCCCAACACCACAACTGACCGATGTACCGGTGGTGCGTGACTTTCCAGACGTGTTTCCTGAAGACTTACCAGGAGTCCCACCTGATCGCGAGATTGAGTTCCAGATTGACCTGATACCAGGTGCCCAACCCGTTGCTAAGGCACCCTATCGGTTCGCTCCCACTGAGATGAAGGAACTGATGGAGCAACTGCAGGAGCTACTGGACAAGGGGTTCATTAGACCGAGTATTTCTCCTTGGGGTGCCCTGGTCTTATTCGTGAAGAAGAAAGATGGTAGTATGAGAATGTGTATAGACTACCATGAGCTGTATAAGTTGACAGTAAAGAATCGGTACCCGTTACCATGAATTGATGATCTTTTTGATCAACTCCAGGTTTCCATTTGGTTTTGAAGGATAGACCTTCGATCCGGCAACCATCAGTTCAAGGTGAAAGAGCAGGATATCCCTAAAACAGCTTTTCGCACGCGTTATGGACACTACGAGTTTCTGTTATGTCTTTTGGTTTGACTAACGCGCCAGCTGCTCTAATGGACTTAATGAATCGAGTGAGTGGCCGATGTTAGATAAATCAGTGATTGTGTTTGTTGACAATATGCTGATTTATTCAAAGAGCAAGGATGAGCATGCCGGTCACATACGAGAGGTGTGGAGACGTTGAGGAGGGAGAAACTATATGCAAAATTCTCCAAGTACGCATTCTGGTTGCGCAAGGTTCAGTTCTTGGGTCATGTAGTGAATCCGAGGGAATTATGGTGGACCCGACAAAGGTGGGGGCGGTGATGTAATGCAAGTCTCCAAAGACGCCATCCGAGATTCGTAGCTTCTTGCGTTTGGCGGTCTACTACAGAAGGTTTATTCAAGACTTCTCTAAGATCGCTTCCCCACTAACCAAGTTGACCCATAAAGATGTAAAGTTTGTGTGGGGTCAGGCTCAAGAGAAGGCATTTGAGGATTTAAAGGCGAGATTGACTCAAGCTCCTGTTTTGTTGTTACCCGATGGTAGTGAGGATTTGGTGGTTTATTCAGATGCTTCCTACTTGGGGTTGGGATATGTATTAATGCAAAGAGGAAAGGTTATAGCCTACACATCCCGACAGTTGAAAGTTCATGAGGTCAATTATCCTATTCATGACTTGGAGCTAGCAGCCATGGTCTTTCTATTAAAGATATGGAGGCACTACCTTTACGGGACGAAGTGCACCATATTCACTGACTACAAGAGCTTGAAGTACTTCTTCGAGCAGAAGGACTTGAACATGAGGCGGAGGAGATGGTTGGAGCTCATAAAGGATTATGACTGTGAGATCCACTACTATCCGGGCAAAGCAAACGTGGTGGCGGATGCCTTTAGCCGAAAGGAAAGACCCGAGCCGATTCGGGTGAAAGCTTACTAGTTGATCATGACCTCCGACGTGATGAAGCAAGTCAAGGATTTTCAAGATGAAGAATTGAAAGAAGATCATCTTAACTCTGAAACAATTAGAGGTCAGGTCATGGAATTGGGTGAAAACACACTTGGTGTCAAGACCCGATTCGGGTAGATATGGATTCCTCGTTATGGAGATCTATGTATGAAGATTATGGATGAAGCTCATAAGTCTCGATACTCTATTCATCCCAGTGCTACAAAGATGTATGAAGACATGAAGAAAAATTATTGATGGCCGGGTATGAAGCGTGACGTAGTGGAGTATGTGAGTAAGTGCCTTACTTGCTTGCAAGTGAAGGTAGAGCATCAGAAGCCGTATAGGAAAATCCAACCGTTGGATGTATCAGAGTGGAAGTGGGAGCACATCACCATGGACTTTATTACGAAGCTACCACGTACCGCACGAGGGTATGATGCCATATGGGTGATAGTGGACCGATTGATGAATAATGCTCACTTCCTACCGATCTGCGAGACATATTCACCCATGAGGTTGGTGGATCTGTTCATTAAAAAGATTGTAACTCATCATGATGTGCCGGTGTCTATTATGTCTGATCGTGACACCGGTTTACATAAAAAAATTGGAAGAAATTCCACGATACTATGGGGACGAGATTACACGTTAGCACGGCTTATCATCCTCATATGGATGGTCAGTCAGAAAGAACAATTCAAAGGTTGGAAGATATGCTTCGAGCATGAGTCATTGATTTTGGAGGAAGTTGGGATGACCACCTACCGTTAGTTGAGTTCTCGTACAACGATAACTATCATGCCAGTATTGGTATGCCCCCTTATGAGATGCTATACAGTAGGAGATGTAGGACACCTGTGTGTTGGGTGATATTGGTCATAAAGAGTTAGGGAGTGTCGAGGTGGTCAAGGCTACGACAGAGAAATAAGAAAGGATCAAAGCCTTTATGAAGATAACGAAAGATAGGCAAAAGTCGTATGCCGATAAGAGATGTAGACCAATTGAGTTCCATGTGGGTGATAGAGTCATGTTGAAGGTCACACCTTGGAAAGGTATCATTCGGTTTAGAGAGCTGGGCAAGTTGAGCCCAAGATACATAGGGCCCTTTCGAATCATTGCTCGAGTAGGAGAGGTGGCCTACAGATTGAGTTACCAGATGAGTTAAAGTGAGATTCACACAACATTCCATGTATCTCATTTGAGAAAGTGCTTAGCAGAAGAGGATATGATTATACCACTGGAGGATATGGAGGTAGATGAACGGCTAAATTATGTGGAGCAACCAGTGACTATCACTGATTGTAAAGAAAAGAGGTTAAGGAATAAAGTGATTCCTCTTGGCGTGTACAGTGGAAGCACAAGAAGGGATCTGAGTCTACATGGGAGACTAAGAAGAAATGAGATAGCATTACCCATGATTGTTTGAGGAATAACAGGTTTCGGGGACGAAACCTATATAAGAGGGGTGGACTAGTAACACCCGATTATTTATAAAAACAAAGAAAGAAAGAATAAAGTGAAGGAAAAGAAAGATATGCTATTTAACCCAAGTTGAGGGGTTAAATATGTAAAAGGTACAAAATCTAACTATTTTGTATAAAAGTAGCATGGGTGCCCATGCCATGCCACTTTTCTACCTTTTGACACGGATTCTAGAGAGAGAAAGAGCAGAGCTCGGGTTTGAAGAAGAAGAAGTGCAAAAGTGCGAATTCAAGGTAAGAATTCATGGTTTTTAAGTGTTCTTAACTGGTTTTATCCTCGATTGTATGCTTATGTGTGTTTGTGTGTGTTCAGGGATGTGTTCAAGTGGGTTTCTAGGTAAGAACTTGTAGCAATCGGGTTTTGAAGCAAGTCTTACCCGAAGAGGCTGCCAAGGTGAGTTCTAGAACCCCCTTTTTACCTTAAAATGGCCCATGCGCCTGAAAGGTCATGCGCCTGCATAGTGCTCATACACCTGGATAGTGCTCATGTGCCTAAGGACTTTGAATATTTTCTAACTTTTTGGGGAAAATGTAAAGTAGGCTTTGACTTGGGATGTTCCCGGGGGCTATGTAAGTTGACTTTTTGAAGTAAAAAATGATGTGATGGGCATGAATGATATAAGGTGTTGATGATGATGATGTTATGCATGATGGTGTGTACGATGTATGTTATGCATGTGTGATGGTGCCTTGTATGGTGATGTTGTATGTTTAAGGTTATGTTCCTGTTATGTATGATTATTTTCTCGTGGCTTTCAATTGAATGTTAATGAATGAAATGAAAGTATTATGTAACGTAAAGTGGAAGATAATGAAAAGAGGAACGTAATGAAAGAATGCATGCATTAATGAATGAATGAAAGTATGAAAAGCTTGCAAGCATATGTATGGAGGTTCATACCCAATGAATGGGGTTAGCTCAACCGTGTGCGAGTTAGCTACCCCAGAAGGATGCACACTGGGGCTTGATCGTGTGATTAAGCATATGTATGGAGGTTCGCACCCAATGAAGGGTGTTAGCTCAATGTGTGCGGGTTAATTACCCCAGAAAGATGCACATTGGGGTTCAATCCTTGTGATTAACCATATGAATGGGACCCTTTCTGCTTACCCTAGGTACTGGAGTCAGCTTCGTGCACAATGTTCGGGGTCTTTGAAAGACCTCAGGCCTAATACCCGCTTTATGCATGACAGTGGGGTGAGGCACATGGCATTGGTTCGAATGAAAGTAAAGATATAACGATGTATAAATGGAATGAATGAATTAGTAATGAAGAGAATAATGGTATTATCTATGTGTACGTATAATGCATGATTACGTACGATTGTAAGGAACGGTTTTAAACGAAAGATAAAGTATGTTTTATTTGAAAACTAGAACTCACTCAGTAACACTGACTTTTATGTATTTCTAGTTGGCAGGTAGAGGTTGCTGAGGATGGCACAGGGCGGCTACTTGGCTCGTTTTCGGATGGCATCCATTTTAATAATGCTTTTGTGATGTAATGCAACAAGTATTTTGTAATGTGATAACGATGTAATATTTTGCCAAAGCATTTATAATGAAATGAAATGTCATTTTGAATGTTTCTGCTACAGTGTATATTTAAGTTGAATGTAATATATGTTTTATGTGCAATGATTGGCCAGTTGTGAGCGTCCCGAGAATAGGGCCTTACATGATAAAGAAAAAAAACTGATGTTATGAAATCTTTACCTTATCCTAATAGTGTGCGCGAAGTGCATTATTTTCTTGGTCATGCAGGATTTTACCAAAGATTTTTCCATGATTACAAGACCAATGTGTGAGATTATACAAAAAGATGTATCATTGTGTTTTTTGAAGCATGCAAGCAAGACTTTGATACCTTGAAGACATCATTGGTTAGTGCACTAATAATCCAATCTTCAGATTGGAGTTTACCTTTCGAGATCATGTGTGATGCAAACAATCATGCGGTAGGAGCGGTATTAGGTCAAAGGAAGGATCGAGTACCACATGTGATCTACTATGCTTCAAGAACCTTGGACCGTGCTCAAAGCAATTACTCAACCACAGAATGGAGCTTTTAGCTATTGTTTTTGCTTGAGATAAATTTAGATAATATTTATTAGGTACTAAAGTAATTGTATATTCTAATCATGCTGCTTTGAGGTACCTTATGACTTAAAAGGATACCAAGTCGAGGCTTATCAAATGGGTGCTCTTACTTCAAGAATTTAACTTGGAAGTCAAAGACAAAAGTGGAAATGAAAATCTTGTGGCGGTCATTTGACTTATCTTATGAGACCTTCAGGTTATACTTACGTATAAGAGAGAAGATTATCATGATGTGTTGATGAGAGCTCCAAGTTTATACTTACGTGTAATAGAGAAGATCATCACTCCAGGTCAATATTCATACATAGCAGAGGAGATAAAGCACATGATAGTGTACAGGATGAATCTTCTTAACACAATAAAGCTAGCAAGAAGCACTATTGACACAAACTTCTTTGAAAAACATCAAGAATAGAGCCATTACGCTCTCAACTCATTTTGAACAAGGACATGTAACTTTATGAAGGCTCGAATGTCAAGGGGATATTCCAAGTCAATAAGCTTCTTATCCTATTAGTTTAGCCACATGATCATTGTCTACTTCGCAATCTGGATGAGCCTATCATACACATCCCAACACAAGACCGTTGACCTCCTTCAAATCTTTCAGGCAATCAAAAACTTTATTATGCAAGAAAGACAGATAAACTAAAGTTATTCTCCCTTGAAATTTCTATGAGTTAGCAAGATAAGAGATATTTCTACAAAAATGTCTGTCAGTCGTTTCATTTTTTAATATAAAATAATGAAAGACTATGGAACTTAAAAATAAAAGAAGGAAAGAACAAGAATAGAAAAAGTTTATATGCAATATTTACATAAGACAATTAAGAAAAGGTTTTAAAAAAATATCAATCCTAACATGGAGATCAATTCATAAAAATGAGGTTTATCGAATGTTTTGGTGAAAAGATCCTTTTGATTTTTAGTGTCAGTAGGAATAGTATCAATAAAACCTTTCTCTTGAGCATCACAGTTTGCGTGAATCCTTGTCTCGATATGCTTGGTGCAGGAATGATGAATTGGATTCTTTGCGATTCCAATGGCTGCTTCATTGTCACGTAATAATGGAGTATGGAGAAAATTGATTTCGTAGTCAATCATCTGATGTTGTATCCACAGCACTTGAGAGCAACAACTTGAAGTAGTGATATACTCTACCTCTCCCGTGGAAAGTGACATAGTAGTTTGTTTCTTGCTCAGCCATGATACCAAATAGTTTCCTAGATATTTATAACCTCCATTGATAGATTTTCTATTTAACCAGCAACCATTGAAATCACTATCAGAGTAAGCATGCAACTCAAAGTTTCCACCATTAGGATACCAAAGACCCAAACAAGAAGAGCCTTGTAGATAATGAAAAATTCGTTTCACTGCTTTCTCATAAGACTCCTTAGGGTCATATTGGTATTGAGCACAATATCCTATAGCAAAAGTGATGTCTGGATGACTTACTGTGAAATACATTAGGGAACTGATCATGGATTTGTATAGATGAGGATCAACAGATTTCCTGTTCTTGTCTTGAGTGAGGCATGTTTGGTCACGAATGGTATTAATTTAGAAGAATCTTCTTCCATTTTGAATTTCTTAAGAATTTCTTTGATATACTTTTCCTGGTGAATAAGAATTCCTTCAGGCTTTTGATCAACTTGCAAACCCAAGAAAAAGCACATCTCCTCCATCATGCTCATATCAAATCGACTTCTCATGACCTCCTTGAATTCTCTACAAAGCTTGGGATTGGTGGAGCCAAAAAAATTTCATCAACATAAACTTGCATAGTTAGCATCTCACCATCCACCTCTTTCTTGAATAAGTCATATCGATAGTGTCACGATTACTCAAAAGATATTAGTTAAAGTCTCATACCAATGTAAGGAGCTTGATGTAATGCGTAGAGAGATTTATCAAGTTTGTAAACCTTATCTAGAAAGTCTGCATCCTCAAACCCTGGTGTTAACACACATATATCTCCTTATAAATGTCACCAAAAGAAAGACACATTTAATATCCATTTGTATCATGCTGAGCAAGAAACACAGACTTTGAATTGGGCTACGGGAGGAAAGACTTTCGTGTAGTCAATCCCTTCTTCTTGGGCAAATCCGTGAACCACCAACCTGGACTTATTCCTTACTACAATACCATGATCATCATGTTTGTTCTTGAACACCTATTTCGTGCCTATTAGGAATTTGTTTGGTGGAAGATCAACAAGCATCCACACTTTGAGTTTCCAAAATTATTGAATCTCCAATTGCATGGACTCAACCCAAAATGGATCCTGAAGAGCTGCATGAACATTCTTTAGAACAATTTGGGATATAAAACAAGAGAATAAGCACACGTTTATCAAACCAGATTGACTTCACATCCTAACACCATTAGTAATTGATCCAATTATGTTATCATGAGGATGATCCTTCAATGATTTGAAATCAGTTGTTAAAGGTAATGGATTGGATTGAGGTGGGCTACAGGATTTAGATTGTGTAGATGATGGAGAAGAAGATGGAACGGGTTGATCACGTTGTGATAATGGAAAGGTTTAAGATTGAGTAGAGGTTGGTGTTGAAGGATATATGTCGAAGTAGGTGGGGTGGAATGTTAAATAATGAAGAAGATGGAAGGTCAATTGAGATTGGATGGTCAGATGATGAATAGGAAGGAACTGGAGGCACTTGAGGATCTTGAGGAACTTGAAGTAATGGTTCTGGAAGAATAATGTTCATTTGAACATTGGAGAAGGACGCATAAGTATCAAAACTGGAAGATTGAAGGAGTTGAAAACAATATTTGAGTCAAAGAACCATGCAGGTTCAGTCTAGACATCAAAAGAATTAGATTCTTGCCAATCAACATTAAATGACTCTTGCACAATACGTGTTCTCTTGTTATACACTCGATAAGCTTTCTAAGAGGATGAATAAATAACGAAGTAACACTCATCTGAGAGGATGAGCACCATCTCTTCAGGAATAGTAAACCCGGATTTCAGGAATAAACATCATTGGAGAGGAATAAAACCGGAATATCTTTGTCACAAATCTGAGAGACGCTCAAAAGATTGAATGCAAGCTCTAGCATAATGACTTTCTCCAAAGTGAGAGAGCTATTTGATACTTCACCTTGACCAATCATCTTACCACCTTTCTTGTCACCAGCGAATGCTACATACCCTCCATTGATATTTCTATAATTTATCGATAAATCTTTCAACCGGGTCATATGTCTAGGGCATTAACATGCCAAAAACTATTTACAGATTTAGTGGATGACTCTTGCAAAAATAGAGAAATGAATTTAACTAGTTGAAACAGGAACCCAAGTTTGAACAACTTTAGGTTTAGGAATAGAAGATTTTTACAAAAGAACTATTAACAATGTGAGTTAATCTATTGCCAAAAGAATTCTTATGAACATGTCTAGGATGAAGCTTAGGACAGTTTTTAACTACATGACAATCTTTATCGCATCTAAAGCAATGGGATTTTAATCTAGGTCTATTATGCAACAAATCAAGAATTCTATCTATGTATATTTCATCATCACACTCAGATAAGCTAGAATCATCATCATTGTATATGTCTCGTGCATTTCTCTGGTTCTAATCTTGTCTTTTAAATAATGATTATTTACAGATGTTGATGCATCATCATTTGAAGTACATATGGTACTTGTACCACTTGTATTTGCACTAGAAGATGATATTACCCTTCATTAGATAATGAAAATTTAATTAGGGTAAATAACGGAATGTGATGAGAAAAGAATTTTTCAAAGCAATTATTTAATGTTTTATCTTTACACTCAATAACAGAATCATTCACAAATTCATTCACACAAGCATTAGAAGCATCATCATTACATCTTAAATCATTTAAGAAAGAAGTGGAACAACCATTAGAACATACGAAGTCAATGTCTGAGATAGACTTTTATGAAAGAAAAATGTTACCTGAACTATAACTATAATCTAAAATAGAACATTGAGGTTTATGTGTATTAAAACTATTGCATCCAAGCCCACTCGTCGGTCCATAACCATGCTCCTCACGCACGTCCTTAGGATTCACACCTTCTAAACCTGCAAAAAACTGTTAGTATCTGTTGAATGAAATCATATGAAATATGTGGAATCAAACATTGGTGAATAACAGAAGTACTAGGAGGAGCATAAACTAAAGCATTTTCATAAACCAAACTTGTTTTAATCCTTACCCCCATTGTGATTTACACAAATCGTCATGTTTTGTTCCTGAAATTTCCATTTATCAGTTTGAAGGAATTGATCTGCCCAAGATTCATATTAAATTGATGTGGCTAGTGTGATATGATCCAAGTCGGGTCATACCCAATAACAAGCCAAACAAAACCGAAAAAAATAATTTATTTGTTGATAGGATCATACAAATAAGTAATGACACCAATTTAGAAAATTGGATTTTCTAGATTATTGCTTTTGTAGATGAACATCATTATATATATATTGATTTGTTCATGAGGGATTTCTTGTTCATTGTTTAAGTTAGTTAGACAATAACAAATGATAATGTGTAAGTACTATAAAATTAAAATGGTTTAATTTTATAAAAGGTGGAATGCAAGAGTATAATTGTTAAAAAAAATTATCAAATGAGAGGGGATAATAAGGGCATTCGGCCGCCCCTTGGTTTAAAAATCTGGGAATTTCCTTTTGTTTCTTCTAAGCACTTGCAATCAATCCATTCACACACTTCCATTTTCACACTCAACCTACACACACAAGAGGTCTCTCTCTCTCTCTCTCAAAATTTTCGGAATTTTGAAGCAAAGAAAAGGATTTTCAGCTCACAAGAAAGGTTCTTGGCTGAAAAGTTCCACAAGGAGAAGGGTACTACAAGTTGGTGTTCAAAGCCTAGCAAGAGGGTGTTTTGTTGGGGCTTGGGGTATGTCATCTTGAGGGCTTCTACATTGAAGTTTCAGCCAAAAACTCATCCTATAACCTTTTAATCTCGTTTTCCAGCAGCCCTAAAGGTTTCTTGTTACCTTCTTATGTTCTTTACTTTGTATGATATTCGTATAATGATCCATGGTTTGGGGTTGCTTATTAAATGGGTTTAATAACAGATTATTAACATGTTTTAAAACCTATTTTCCGCTGCGTTTCTCATATATAATGTTTTATGAGCTTTGATAAACTTGTTAAAACCCCACAATGGCATCAAGAGCCACTTATACGAATGCATACATGTATTTTCTTGCTTGTTCACGGTTTTGTGGTGTTTGACACCACATACCCGTGAGTTAGAGGCTGTTTTGGTCACCCCTTTTGATGTTTTAAAGATGCCTCTTTATGCATATAAGGATCTTTAAAACTCTAAGATGTTTGTATGTTCTAAACCCATTTGTTCTTGGTTTATGTTGGCCAAGAACATGGGCTAAGGGGCTGCCAAAATCGATTCTCTTGTGTTTTTTTTGGATATGATGTTTGTTTATGCATAACAAAGCCTAGACCTTGTGGATTGTTTGATTGGTTATCATGTTATATTCATTTGGTTATGTAAAAGTTTATTTTATGTTTCAAGTCTTGGTTTTGTAATTTATTTATTCATATGGTATGTAATAAATAGATTAGTTTTTTTTACTAGAAAAATGTATTAGGATTGATATTTGTAAGGATGCTCAAAATCAAGACTTGAAGAAAGGATGGACAAAGAGGATGCTTGAAGATGTGGATTCAAGTGGGAGTTCCTTTTGTCAACCATGTGTCATGTTCTTAACCCTTAGGACAAGACCTTTTGACACACTTGTTTTGGCTAAACAAGTGTGCTCAATTTAGTATGCTTTGTTATGCATATATGTTTGTTTGGTTATGCTTGTTGAATGCTTATGATGTTGTTTTGTTTTGGATATTTGGATCATTAACAAACCATCAACTAGAACAAGCTATTACAAAAATTGGTTCTCAAATCATTAAGCAAAATTAAATGGGTCTATAAAAGGAGTTAATGGTTTGCAAAATAAAATGGGTTTTATTTAAAAGAACCAAAAGGATACCATATGATTGAATGCATACAATCATATAGTACATGGTCTTTTCTAAAACAGAATTGTGAAATTAAAAATCCCTTTTGAGAAACAAGTTAAACACCATCCTTTTACACAACACTTAGGTTACTTGCAAACTCTTAGTGGGATAAAGGTCACCTAACCACTTTGAGGGAACTTGTAACTTGAGGTGATAATGCCATGTTTGTGGGATAAAGGTCACCTAACCACTTATGTGGTAAACTCACACGTGTGTGTAAGTAGGACGACTTGATTTATAAAATATATTGAATGGATCACCTAAAATGTGTTTTATAAAAGGTGTTGATGGGGTAAACATGCCGTTATAAACATAAGATGTTCAAACGATCCCATACCATTAGAAGTTGCAATGGGTTGCAATTGTCATTTTTGGCTACCTTGTTTATTTAAATAATGGGATAAAGGTCACCTAACCAATATTTAAATATAACGTTGGATTCTAAAAAAAATTTTTTTTATTAATAGTCCATGAGACGTAAAGGGTATTAATAAATGAAATATATAATTATATCAACGATTACTAAAATGGAACTTTGTAAAATCTTGTAGATGGCCGACCACACCAACGCTAATAACGATGTACCAAACCAAAAAACCAATCTCTTAGGGCGATCCTTCAAAGGGATCGTCTAACACCTAACAACTTCATGGATTGGTACCGCAACTTGAGAATTGTTCTCAAGCAAGAAAAGCGGGCCTACATTCTTGATGATCCCATCCCCGATGAACCTAACGAGGAGGATGTGGAGGCCTATAATGATTGGGTTAAATATGTGGAAGACTCCGTCCAAGTCTCTTGCTTAATGTTAGCAAGTATGACACCCGAACTCCAAAAGGAGTATGAGCTCCATGGAGCCTATGACATGATCACTCAGTTGCGGGAAACGTTCCAGCAGCAAGCTAGAGTGGAGCGCTTCGAAACGGTTCGAGCGCTTCATGCATGTCGGATGGAAGAATCCCAATCAGTTTCGTCTTATGTTCTTAAGATGAAAAGCCACATCGACCGCCTTCAAAGGCTAAATTGTCCTGTCTCAAAGGAGTTGGCCACAGATTTGATCCTTAATGGCCTATCTAAAAGGTTTGAGGCATTCGTCATGAATTACAACATGAACGGATGGGACAAGAGCATAAATGAACTTCATTCGATGCTCAAATCAGCTGAGGCGGGAATGGGTAAAAGGGTTTTACCCGTTCTCACCATTAATGAAGGTGGGAGAAGAAAGAGGTCTCTACCCCCTCCTAAGGCAAATGTTGCAAAAGGAAAGGGGCACGTTGGAAGAAAGGGGAAGATGGTTGTTAGGGCGGAACCTCCGAAGCCCAAGGAAAAGAAGCAAAAGGTTGCTGTAAACGACCCATGCTTCAAATGTGGTGAGATAGGGCATTGGATGAGAAATTGTCCAGTCTATCTCAAAGAGTTGAGAGAAAAGAGGGATGCAGGGCAAACCTCAGGTATAATTTACATGATACATGTTGAACTAAATGTTATTTCTTCTAACACATGGGTATTAGATACCGGATGTGGAACTCACATTTGCAATTTATTGCAGGGGTTCAAAAGAAATGAGCATTATGCAAAAGGGGAAATAAGTCTATTCATGGGCAATGGTGCAAAGGTTCACGTTGAAGCCCAAGGAGACTACATTTTGAAGCTTCCAAGTGGTTTGGAAGTCATTTTATATAATGTATTATATGCTCCTAGTTTGACTAGGAACATAATTTCTGTTTCCCGTTTAAGACAATATGATTATGATTTCAAGTTTGTTGACAATGATATTCATGTTTCTTTAAATCATATTTTATTTTAAGGCCATACCTTGTAATGGTATTTATGAATTGGTTCATGAGAAACAACATATGATAGCTCAATATACCAAGCAACCACCAAAAGACTCAAATTAGATTTGAGTGATACCTACCTTTGGCATTGCCGTCTTGGTCATATAAACAAGAAACGTATACAAACACTTCAAAAGAACGGTCTTTAAAAACAAATGAATATGATTCATTTGATGTATGTGAATCTTGTTTACAAGGTAAAATGACTAAGGCACCCTTTAGTGGAACTAACGAAAGGGCAAAAGATTTATTAGGTATCATACATTCGGATGTATGTGGTCCTTTTAAGCCAATGACTAGGAATGGTGAAAGATACTTCATTACCTTTATCGACGATTATAGTCGCTATGGGTATGTGTACTTATTAAGGCACAAAGATGAAGCTTTTGAAATGTTCAAAATCTTCAAGAATGAAGTAGAAAATCAACTCAACAGGTCAATTAAAATTCTCCGCACCGATAGAGGTGGCGAATACCTAAGTGATGTTTTTCAAGATCATCTTAGGAGTTGTGGGATTGTCTCACAACTCACTCCACCTGGAACACCACAACATAATGGTGTGTCTGAGAGGAGGAATCGAACCTTATTGGATATGGTTCGATCTATGATGGCTAGAAGCACATTACCTCTATCATTTTGGGGTTTCGCTTTGCTCTCCGCGGGCCGTATTCTGAATATGGCCCCAACCAAAAAGGTGGAAAAGACACCTTTTGAGATATGGCATGGAAGAGTTCCATCCCTATCGTACTTAAGGGTCTGGGGTTGTGAGGTTTATGTTAAGACTCCCACCCCAAACAAATTAGATGTCCGATCCACCAAGTGTATCTTTGTTGGATATCCTAGAGATTCTATGGGATATTATTTCTATGATCCACTGGAACAAAAGGTGTTTGTTGCCAGAAAGGGTGAGTTCTTAGAAACTAAGTTCCTTATGGAAGGAACTAGCAGTAGAACAGTGGATCTTGAGGAGGATCAAAAAACACAGCCCGATGCACGTTTGGTTGAAACTAGCACTCAACGTGAGGATGTTGAGGATGATCAAGCGGTTGATCAATACACACAAAACGTTCGCAGAAGTGGTAGAACTAGTAATCCACCTGAAAGATACGGATTTTTCATGGATGGATGCTATGTGGTGGATTCAGATGAACCAGCCACATATCATGATGCAGTGTCCAATTTGGATTGTGACAAATGGCTTGAGGCCATGAACGTTGAGATGCAATCCATGTATGACAATCAAGTTTGGGAACTTGTTGAGCCACCTCTTAATTCCAAAGTAGTTGGAAGTAAGTGGGTTTTCAAGAAGAAAACCGATATGCATGGAAACTTGGATACTTACAAAGCTAGACTTGTAGCAAAGGGTTTCACTCAAACTCAAGGGGTTGATTATGATGAAACCTTCTCACCTGTTGCAATGCTTAAGTCTATAAGGATATTGTTTGCCATAGCAGCTCATTATGATTATGAGATTTGGCAAATGGATGTCAAAACCGCTTTCCTAAATGGATATCTTGAGGAAGATGTCTATATGGTTCAGCCTGAAGGTTTTGTCGATCCAAAATATCCTAATAAAGTATGCAAGTTAATGAAATCAATCTATGGATTGAAACAAGCATCAAGAAGTTGGAATCACCGTTTTGATGATGAAGTAAAAAAATTTGGCTTCATCAAAAACGCTGATGAGGCTTGCGTGTATAAGAAGGCTAGTGGGAGCACAATAACCTTCCTAGTATTGTATGTTGATGACATACTACTGTTGGAAACGACATTCCAACCATGGAAGGTGTAAAAACCTGGCTTGGAAGTTGTTTTTCCATCAAGGATCTTGGTGAAGCCGCCTATATTCTGGGAATAAAGATCTATAGGGATAGATCAAAACGGCTAATTGGTTTGAATCAAAGTGCATACATTGACAAAATCTTGAAAAGGTTCAAGATGGAAAACTCTAAGAAAGGTAATGTACCTATTCAAAGAGGGACAATATTGAGTACAACTCAATGTCCAAGCTCCAAGGAGGAGCAAAATAGAATGAAGGCAATCCCATATGCATCTGCTATAGGATCCATCATGTATGCAATGATATGCACTAGACCAGACGTGTCATGCGCTTTAAGCATGACAAGTAGATACCAGCAAAATCCTGGTGATAGTCATTGGATGGCTGTCAAGACATTCTGAAGTACCTAAGGAGGACTAAGGACATGTTCTTGATCTACGGGTCTGGTGAAGAGGAACTCGTTGTAAAAGGTTACACGGATGCGAGTTTCCAAACCGATCGAGATGATTCACGATCTCAATCGGGGTACATCTTTATTCTGAATGGGGGAGCTGTTTCTTGGAAAAGCTCAAAGCAAGAAGTCGTAGCGTTGTCCACTACAGAGTCAGAATACGTCGCCGCTTCAATGGCAGCACAGGAAGCTGCATGGCTGAAGAAATTCATAGCCGATCTAGGGGTAGTCCCTTCCATTCAGGATCCCCTAGAGATCTTTTGTGACACGGGGTGCGATTGCTCAAATCAAGGAACCTCGTGCTCATCAAAAGACTCGGCACATTGAACGGAGATTCAACTACATAAGGGATGAAGTTGAAAAAGGAAAGATATGTATTCGCAAAGTCCACACTGATAAAAACGTTGCGGATCCACTCACAAAACTCCTTGAAAAGGCAAAGCATGAAGGTCATGCTTGTGCCATGGGACTTAGATATTCAAGTGACTGGGTTTGATGTTGTATTTTGTATTTGGATATTGGAACTAATGTTATTTGACTTAATATATGTTTATAATTTCATTTGTTCTCTATTTTAGCATGTTTAAATCCGTGAATAAATAAATTATTCTCAACGTCCGTAGTCGATCATACTTGTGGAACAACTATGAATGTAAGACTATATGAACTTGGATTGGTTGATATTCATAAGGTATGAGTATAAAGCAAGAGATTGCTACCAAGGTTCATTGATATCTATAGGATATAGGTATTGGACCGACCCGCTCTCAATTATTTCTGCATAGAATCTTTGTGATTAGTCATAAGAGATATTGAGTAAAGGCGAATATCATTTTATCCTCAGACCTGAGATACATATTGGGCTTGATATTCTCCGAGTATTGTATTTTGACTTAGTTCTTTGCTGTTCTGAAAAATGGCAGTACATAAGGCTGGGTCAGGTATGATATGAGGTGATTATGAGAGACGTATGTAATCAAGATGGAATTTGTTCCTCTTATTCGTTGAGAGTTAGATGTCTAAGGCCTGTTAAAGTTAAACCATAGGAGAATGACAATTCTGTGTCTCTTGGATTTAACATGACATCTGTAATAAAAGGATAGATGATTAATTCACCTAAATCATATTCAAGTAAGGTACTTGAAAAGGATGATGTTATTGAATGGCACTTAGTCATATACATTAGGGGCAGCAAACCGTTGCTAGGCGTTATTTGCTGCTTGCATCAATCTTCTATAAATCTTGTGCAAGTGGGAGATTGAAGGAATTGATCTGCCCAAGATTCATATTAAATTGATGTGGCTAGTGTGATATGATCCAAGTCGGGTCATACCCAATAACAAGCCAAACAAACACCGAAAAAAATAATTTATTTGTTGATAGGATCATACAAATAAGTAATGACACCAATTTAGAAAATTGGATTTTCTAGATTATTGCTTTTGTAGATGAACATCATTATATATATATTGATTTGTTCATGAGGGATTTCTTGTTCATTGTTTAAGTTAGTTAGACAATAACAAATGATAATGTGTAAGTACTATAAAATTAAAATGGTTTAATTTTATAAAAGGTGGAATGCAAGAGTATAATTTTGTTAAAAAAAATTATCAAATGAGAGGGGATAATAAGGGCATTCGGCCGCCCCTTGGTTAAAAAATCTTGGGAACTCCCTTTTGTTTGTTCTAAGCACTTGCAATCAATCCATTCCACACTCTTCCATTTTCACACTCAACCTACACACACAAGAGGTCTCTCTCTCTCTCTCTCAAAATTTTCGGAATTTTGAAGCAAAGAAAAGGATTTTCAGCTCCAAGAAAGGTTCTTGGCTGAAAAGTTCCACAAGGAGAAGGGTACTACAAGTTGGTGTTCAAAGCCTAGCAAGAGGGTGTTTTGTTGGGGCTTGGGGTATGTCATCTTGAGGGCTTCTACATTGAAGTTTCAGCCAAAAGAACTCATCCTATAATCCCTTTTAATCTCGTTTTCCAGCAGCCCTAAAGGTTTCTTGTTACCTTCTTATGTTCTTTACTTTGTATGATATTCGTATAATGATCCATGGTTTGGGGTTGCTTATTAAATGGGTTTAATAACTAGATTATTAACATGTTTTAAAACCTATTTTCCGCTGCGTTTCTCATATATATAATGTTTTATGAGATTTGATAAACTTGTTAAAACCACCAAGTTTGGACTGAAGTTTACTTGTTTCAAATTCAGCAAGAGCGATTCTTTCAGCCAAAGTATTTATTTTGACATTTCGTTCTAAAACAATCTTTTTAAATGGTCATTCTTTTAAAGCTTCATTTTTTTTAAAAAATATTTTGACCATTAGCTTAAGCTAATCGTTAATTCGTTTTAAGCTTTTTCATTGTCAAGCAACAGACGATTTGCTTTATACACACCAAATAACCTTATCTTATAAGTAGAAGAGCACATGTCTTGTATTACCTCATACGAGAGACCCATACCACCTTTTATGCAGCAAGGGCCTTTTCACATTGACACACTTGATTACTCTTCTTGTTTTCCTTAACAGTGATTGGTATCATGCTCTTTGCCCTTTTCTTTTGATTGTTTCCCAGCTAACTTCACCTCACCTTCAACTTCTTTCACACCACCAATCTCCAAATTACCAGTCACACTCTTCTGAAGACACTCCTTCTTTTATTCATACTTCTTTCTTTAGAAATGTTTCCTTCAACCTTCTTCTCCTAACACTCTAAGAGACTTCAACTTCACTTGTAAATTCCTTTAAAGCATCAAAATCTTCCACATTCTTCTCTTCTTCAATTATCTCAGGAACAAGGGCTTGGTTGATTTTTTCTTTCGCTTCCTTAGCTTTTACACTCCAGTCAAAACTAGTTATCAAAGTTTTCTCTTTATACGGTTTACTCTCCTCCTTTTCTCCACCTGAGACAAATTTTGGAACTCCAGAATTGCTCGGATCAGTAACAATTGGCAACGGACATTCTCTTTTGAAATATCCTACCTGCTTGCAGTTGAAACATCTCAATTTGGATTTATCAAAGCTAAACTTAGAGTTAGAATTTTGACCTCCAAAGTTCTTCCTTCCAGTTCTTTCCATAAATCTCTTGGCTCGAAGAATCAACATCACCGTCTGCCACTGAATATTAGTTTCTTCCAAATCATTCAGATTAATTTGATACATGTCTTCCATAATCATCCCTTTCTCTTTTAGTTCACCAGCCAACAGTGCCTCGTATCTTTGCATAAACATGCAAAATAGTGTCATTGTATTGGATGGGATTGAAGTTCTAAAAGCATCAATTAAATTAGCTTGATCTCTAACTGAGTTACTACCACCACCGAGTAGATCACATGAGACCTTTTTAGTCACTCCTCCTTGTCCATTGGCGAGCTTGCAACGGATGTAAGTAATGCAACAATCTGAGGATAACTGGATGATGGAATCATAAACCAATTGAACTCTCCTCTTCAAATCCTGCTCAAAGGATTTTAACTTGTTGATGATATCCATGAGCTTGTAATCTATGAACCCTCTCTCTTGCTTTAGCATTCTCACTTGTCGACTCATTGAGGTGGGAGTGAATCCAACATCCTATTCACTTGTTCACTATTTGAGAGCTTTTCATCATATTTCTTCAATGTGCTTGAGACTTTCAGAAAATGATTTGTGAGATCAGTAAGATTATCATTCTTATGCCCCACAAAAGAGTTGAACTCTTTCTCAGCCTGTATCCCTTTGTCTTTTACTAACTCATCGTTCTCATCATAAAATTCACATAATGCATCATACAAAGACTTGGCATTCTTGTGTTCAGCAAATCGATTGTAAATATCTTGTGCAAAACACAAAGTTAATGCTTCAAATGCATTTTGATCTCTATCAATCAAATTCAAATCCTTGTCATTGAACGTAGTTGGATCCTTATTTGGACAGACGACATCTCAAACGGTAACGATCGGTATGTGCGGACCAGAGATGATTGATTCCCACTGATTAAGATCTTTGTAGTAAAAAATGCCTTTAAACACCTCTTCCAATCCTCAAAATTATCTATGTTGACCGGTCTCGAGGGTCGATTAGGTCCACACTCTCCAAACCAACAAGTGTGAGAGTTTCCATCTTAGACATTGTAGTTTTGCTGAAGAATCACTAGTTTTGCTTGAATTCCTGTAGTTTTGCTACTAATTTCTGTTGATACATGTATGTCCCTAGATCATGATATGAAATGTAATAGATCTTGTTTATCTGATTCGGATGTAATTTGATATGATTAATGAAACGATATTGATTGTTTGTGATTTGTAATGTCTAATATTTCATTAATGAGCCGATATTGAATTGGTTAATTAGGTTAGTGATTGTTTGAATGGTTACACATAATGTTTATTAATTAATACATTAAACTTAACATAATGAAGTTCTCATGCGAATGGCCCATGCGAATGAACCACACGCATGAATAACTTCATACGATTGACTCAGTCGCACGACTGAACCAGGAGACTGGATCAGTCGTATGATTGACACATAAGATTGGCTCAGTCGCACGACTGGACACTCAGTCGTGCGGATGAATCAACCGCATGGTTCAATCGCACGACTGAACCATACTAATGGTTCAGTCACACGAATGAACAATACTAACCGATAAATACAACCCAATTCGTGGAAAAATAGAGCATTCATTCTATTACGACTCCAGACGTACCCTAGCCGTCCAGAAGCCTCCCAATTCGTTCTCCAAGTTCATAGAACACATTAGATCGATTCCCAATCAATTTCTAACGTTAGTTTCAATTCTTTATTGATTCTTCATGTGTTCTCACTGATTGGATCGCCAATCAAATAGGATTATGCACTATTTGATCTGGTTTACACGCTAATCATTAGGTATTTCGTTCAAATACCAGGTCCTAACAATTGGTATCAGAGCTTTGGCTCTTGATTACGTGTGATTCAATCAAGATTGATAAAAAGTTTGTGTTTTTGCACTAAAAATGCAATCTTTTGTGTCAAAAGTGATCTTGGATGTTCCCTGCTCATCAAAGTTTGGTTTCTACGGACTTAGGCGATTAGACCTTGCGAAATTTCGAATTTTTACGGCTAAAACACGTTTAACCTAGAAATTTTCGCAAAACAGCAGCTTCAGTCGCACGAGTGAGCCATTCGCACGATTGGACCTCATTCGCATTGCTCAGACGCACGATTGGACCTAGTCGCATCTCCATTCGTACGATTGAACCATTTGTTCGCAGTGTTCATACGCATCAGCTTCATTCGCACGACTGAACCAATCGCTTAGTTCAGCCGCACGATTGAACCATTCGCATAGTTCATTCGCACGGATAGCCCAATCGCATCCTTCAGTCACACCAGTTGACAGTTTGTTTTAGTAGACTTAAAGTTATTCACCATGGAAGATCAAATGTCAGCATTTACTGTTGGGAAGGACTCTAGGATCCAGAACCTGATGTTACTTGAGAATGAGGTGGGTAATCATAATAAACCACCAAAGCTCTTAACGTTAGATGAGTTTCCCCACTGGAAACAACGTTTTGAGATCTATCTCAATGGAGTGGATCCAAATCTGTGGGAAGCTATCGAGATTGGATATACTACACCGGTGGGAGCCGATGGAGTAAAGCTAACCTTAGGAGGGATGACAGACGCGCAGAAAGTTAAATATAATGCAGAGAAGAGGGTTTGTGCATTGATTACATAGTCTATCCCTGAAGACATTTTCCACCAGTACTCAGAGAATAAGCAGTCCAAGAAACTATGGGATGAGCTGGAAAAGAGGTACAACGGAATGCTTCGTTGAAGGCAATCAAGGCTAAGGAGTTAAAGAAAGAATTTGACAACTTCTCATCCATGGGGAATGAGAGTTTGGACGATGTGATTGATAGATTCTACCATCTGATGAGTGAAATGCATACACATGGTGTTACTACTACCATGGAAGAAAAGGTGTCAAATTTTGCAGATGGTTTGCCGGAAAAGTGGGCTTCATTCGTGTCTAATCTGAGACAGAATGGAATGCTGGCAAAGCTGGATATAAATGACTTCATTCTAAAGCTGCAAGAAGAAGCTCTTAGGATGAAGTACAGAGCTCAGAAGTCTTCATATACTCAGAATCCAGCTTTGTACAATGCCACGCCTCAAGCTAAGACATCTGGAGCACCTCTCCAGACTGCATTTGTGTCTAGCTCATCGGGTCCTTCACATGCTTCTCTTTCAGGATCAGACACGTCGGGGTCGTCTTGTACTCATCATATTGGATCTGAAACAAATGCTACTAGAATGAAGACCGAGAACCTCGGTAATGTGACTGTAGAAGTAGCTTGAGAACACATGGATCTTTTGGCTGCAGTGGTTCATTCCTATGATGGACTTGTTACTGGGAAGATTGGAAACTGCCATCTGGCAGACGAGGACTACGAGCAGGTGGACGAAATGGAGCTTGAGAGAATGGACATAATGTGGGTCTTAGCTAGTGCTGTCCGGAGGGCGAAGAAGTTTGTGAAAAAGACCGGACAGAACTTGGTAGCTACTAAGGATACCACATTTGGCTTTGACAAGAGCAAAGTGACCTGCTTTAACTGTGGAGAGAAGGGGCACTTCAAGAGAGAATGTTTTAAGCCAAGAAGACGGGTAATGGGAACCCATTCTCGTCCTTTACTCGTCAAGACAAGCAAGCTACTAGTTGTACTTCATCAAGCAAGGATCCAAAAGCCTTGACTGCTCATGATGATGAAGGACAGGACTGGAGCTTTCGATTTGTCTCTCCAGGGGAATCAAACATTGCAAGTGTAGAAGACATTGACGATGATTCCGCGAGTGAAGGAGATCTAGCAGTTGAGATAGCGATGTCAAATATTGAAGAGACAACTGCAACTGAGGTCAGCTACAAGCCTAAAGAGGAGACTACCACAGCAAAGACAGAAAAGACAGAATCACCAGAACTAGAGACATCTGATGCTGCGTTGATGGCTAACTCTTCTAAACCAACTCAGGTAAGTACCACTGACCAAATGTTTGATAATCATGCTTGTTTTGATTGTAATATGTTTAGAAATAGCATAGATGAGAAATTTGCTAGGTTATTAGATCATAATTATAACTTAGTAAAAGATTTGCAACTGTGCACTGAGGCTAATAGAGTATTAAAACAAAATGAGCATAGTTACAAAGAAAAGATAGACCTTTTGACTAAACAACTTAGGGAAACCAAAGTAGTTGCATTTAACCAAGATAATGACATTAGGTACTATCTAAACTCCCTAGAAGACACTAAGAAGCAAAAGGCAGTTCTAGAAGTAGAAGTAAACTCATTAAAACATAAACTACACAGTTGGACAAGTTCATCACACATCGTCCAACATTGAGGTAGAGAAAGAAACAACGGGGAGGTTTTGGGTTACAAAGTGGTTCCACCACCACCTGATACCTTGATGAACACTAAGAATAGACCAGTAAATAATAACCCCATCAAGGACCATGTGGTGTCTACTCCTCTTGTTAGTGATCTAGATTCCTCATGTTCATCTATTGAATCTGGAAACAAACAAAAGGAGGCCACTTCAAAGGCAAAAGGTAAATTGCCTTGTGTTAATATGGAAAAAGAATTTGAAAAGGTTAACTTAAAGTCAGGGTCAAATAGAGTCAAATCAGAACCTAAAAAGACTTCTAATGTTAATCTTTCACATGTTTTAAGTCATAAACCAGTTAACCAAAAGGAAAAAGATGTTAAAAATGTTAAAACAGTTAACTTTGTTAAACAAGAGAAAACATCAAAAGAACCAGAGTCAAAACCTAAAGTGAGTGATGTTACTAGAGTGTCACACATGTCTCCACAAAGAGAGTTTAATCATAAAGTCGATAGCAGGTCGTGCTACAATTGAGGAGAATGTGGACACATTGCTTCCTATTGTCCTTATTATCAGACACCTAGGAAGAAGATTGAACTTCAGGACTCAAAACCTAGGTCTTCTAAGAGGAGTTCTTTAACTCCACCTAGAAGAACTAGTGAACATAAAGTTCAACCCGTTAGCCAGTCGACTTTTATCACAAACAGGCATTGCACAAATCTGGCGTATGGAAAGAGAAGTCAACCTCTGTGTCTGATAATGATGACAAGAAGAACCTGAGCTACCCTCACTCTCTAAGGGTCAATGGGTGGAATTCATGATGTGTGATGCCTCTGGGAAACCCATACCAGTAAAGGCTTAGGTTCCTAACCTAAACTAACGGTTTTACTTGGTATGTGCAGGGTGTTCACTACAGTGCTGAAACTAACACGTGGATTGTAGACAGCGGAGCATCCAGGCACATGACAGGAAACATGGCTCTTTTATCTAACGTTAAGCAAATAAAAGGAGGGCATGTTTTGTTTGCTGGAAACAAGGGAGGATATATCACAGCTCAGGGAGAAGTGAGAAATCAGAAAGTTAAGTTTGATAAGGTGAACTACGTTCAACAACTTCAAAATAACTTACTTTATGTTTCCTAAATCTGCGATAAGGGATTTAAAGTCGTCTTCGACAACAAGAAGTGTTACGTGCTCAAGGAAGATTACGTGATCCCAGAAGACCAAGTTTTGATGACTGCTTCAAGATATAAAGACCTTTATGTTTTGGATCTGTCAACAGCTGCTACAACGGATCATGAAGTTCAGTGTTTTCTATCTAAAGCTACTGAGAAGGATTCCATCTCCTGGCATAGGAGAATAGGACACATTAGTCAAAGGAAGATGAATCACTTGATTTAGAAGGATCTGGTAAGAGGAGTTAATGTCAAGAACTTCCAGCTTCCTGATTTTTGTGTAGCTCGCAAGAAAGGAAAACAGACGAAGAAGCCTCATAAGGAAAAGAAAGTTCATTAAATAGAACTTCCTCTTAAACTTCTTCACATGGATCTGTTTGGTCCAATCAGTACAAAGAGCATAGCAAGCAACTTGTACTGTTTTGTGGTTACTGATGACTACTCAAGGTTCTCTTGGGTAATGTTTCTGAAGTCCAAATCAGATAATTTGAGTCATTCAAGGAGTTAGTGACCACACTGGAATCTCTCTACAAGCTAAAGGTAAGACAAGTACGCTCAGACAACGGAACTGAATTCAAAAATCAGTGGATGGCGGATTACTGCAAGGAAAAGGGAATTGTGCATTAAATCACTTCTGCATACACGCCTCAGATGAATGGTGTTGCTGAGAGAAAGAACAGAAGCTTGATAGAAACAGCACGGACAATGCTGGCAGACTCAAAACTACGTATCCAATTCTGGAATGAGGCAGTGGCTAATGCGTCTTATACACTGAATCGAGTTCTGATAGTCAAGCGCCATGGAGAGACATGTTACGAGATACTACAACGACGTAAACCGAATCTATAGTATCTCGAACCATTTGGCGCGCTGTGTACACTCCTGAAGAAGACTCAAGAAGGTAAATTCAGCGAGAAGGCTAATGAAGGAATCTTCCTAGGATACAACATACTGAACAAGAGAGTTTACAACAACTTAACAGGTCTAGTAGATGTGTGGTGTAATGTTGATGTTCAGAGATATACCACACCACCTACGGGCAAAGGACCTGCCTACTTTTTCCACTATGATGGATTCTTTAAGTCCTTTAACATCCCTATCTCTCCTTCTGATGATGAGTTGGCTACTCGGATGATGGATGATATCTTGAATACACCAACTCTTGATCCAACATCTAGCTTACAGGGAGAATCATCTACTCAGTCAGGGGGAGTAGTCGACGACAATGACTCCTCCTCTGAAGATGAGGCTGAAAAAGATGACCAGAATAGTCAGGAGCAACAAGTTTCAGTTCCTGAAAGTCCACAAGCATCTAACGGTGATGCACCTTCGACTTCGGAACCTCAAACTCCTTCTACCTCAAATGCAGAACCAAATGTTCATAATCTTGGCTCTAAGGTAGCTGTTCCTACTACTCCAGGATCACGACTAAACATCTATCATCCCTTAGACAATGTCATTGGGGATGTCAGATCAGGAGTACAAACCCGAAATCAGCTATACTCAGCTGATTACGCCTCAGTTATGGAGAAGGGATATATTCATAATGGTGCTTATCGGTGTTTTGTCTCGTAGTTTGAGCCAAAATACGTAAGTGATGCATTAAACGATGAGGCATGGGCGAGTGCCATGCAAGAAGAACTTCTTCAATTCAAGAAGTTAGGAGTATGGACTCTGGTAGATAGACCTAAAGGTGCTAAAGTCATTGGCACCAAATGGGTCTTGAAATGCAAGAAGGATGACCAAGGGGTCATTATCAGGAACAAGGCTCGACTGGTTGTTCAGGGATTTCGCCAAGTCGAGGGGATTGACTACAATGAAGTGTTTGCACCAGTGGCAAGGATGGAAGCCATCCGTATCTTCCTTGCCTATGCATCGTATATGAAGATTAAAGTCTATCAATTAGATGTGAAGAGTCATTCCTTCATGGGGAAATTCGAGAGACAGTGTATGTCAGTCAACCTGAGGGATTTGAAGATCCTTATCATCGGGATAGAGTTTACAAACTCAACAAGGATTTATACGGGCTTCATCAAGCTCCAAGAGCCTGGTATGAGAAACTCTCGATTCATCTTGTGAAACACGGCTTTCGCAGGGGAGTCATTGACTGCACGCTATTCATCAAAGAAAAAGATGGTGACCTACTGCTAGTACAAATCTATGTCGATGACATAATCTTCGGTTCAAAGAATGAAGAATTATGCAAAGGGTTTGAAGCAGTTATGAAGAAAGAATTTGAGATGAGTGCTATGGGGGAGATGAAGTTCTTTCTCGGGTTACAGGTGGATCAGACTCCAAATGGGATATTTATACATCAGACCAAGTATGTAGGAGACATTCTTAGTCGGTTTGACATGGAGAATGCTTCTGCTGCTAGGACTCCACTTGCTACGAATCACAATATAGCACCTGATGAAAATGGAGATCTTGTAGATGCCACAATGTACTGAGGAATGATTGATCCCTCATGTATCTCACTGCCTCAGACCTGATATCATGTATGCTACATGTGAAAGAATTGATCTGCCCAAGATACATATTAAATTGATGTGGCTAGTGTGATATGATCCAAGTCGGGTCATACCCAATAACAAGCCAAACAAACACCAACAAATATTTATTTGTTGATTAGATCAAAACAAATAAATATAAACACCAATTTAGAAACCGGGTTTTCTAAATCATTGCTTTTGCAAATGAACAAGTTTATATATATATTTGTTCATATGGGATTATTTGTTCATCTTTTAAATTAGTTAAACAATGACAAATAATAGTGTGTGTGTTAGTCATATAAAATTAAAATGGTTTAATTTTACATTATAAGGATGCAAGAGTATATATTTTTTTTTTAAATTTTGAAACATGATGGAGTCCAAAGGGAGCCAAAATCGGCCGCCCCTTTGGTCTTGGATAACCCCCCTTTTTGGTTCCATGGCCATGCAATAACTCCACTCAAGAACACTCTTGCATACTCTTCATTCTCTTACACACACACAAGAGAAGTTCTCTCTCTTTTCTTACTCAAAAATCTCGGTTTTGAGCAAAAGGAATCAGGAATTTTCAGCTTTGAAAAGAAGTGTTCTTGGCTGAAAAGATTCAACAAGAGGAGAGCTCTTCAAGTTGGTGTTGCAAGCCCTAGCAAAGGAAGGTGTTTGTACAAGCTTGGGGTATCACTCCTTGATGTTTTCTTGGTTGAAAACTCAGCCACAAAGTCATCTTTCACAGCTCTCATCTTTGGGTTTTAGGAAGCTACAAGGTTGTATATACTTCTAAGTATCTTATGTCCTTTGTTGTATGCATTTGTATAATGATCCATGGCTTGGGGTTCTTTATTGAATGGTTTAATAATCATCTTATTTACATATTTTAAAATATAAATCCGCTGCGTTTTTCATATAACACAAGAGAATATGAGCTTTGATAAACATGTTAAATCCCCTACAATGGCATCAAGAGCCACTTATACATATTCATACATGTTTTCTCTCTTACTAGTTCACGGTTTTGTGGTGCTAGACACCCAAAATCAGTGAGTTAGAGGACTGGATTTTGCCCCCTTTTTGGGTGTTTTAAAGATGCTACTTTATGCATATAAGGATCTTTAAAACTCTAGATTATTAGATGTTTGTTTATATGTTCTAAACCATTTGTTCTTGGTTTATGTTGGCCAGGAACATGGGCTCTAAGGGGCTGCCAAAATCGATTATCTTGTGTATGTTTGAACATGTTGTTGTTGATTATGCATAACAAAGCCTAGACCATTTGGATTGAATGATTGGTTGTCATGTTATATTCATTTGGGCATTTTTTTTTGGTTTGTTTCAAGTCTTGTTTTGTAATCTATTCATTCATATGGTTTGTAATAAATAGAATAGGAGTTTATCTTTACTAGAAAAATGTATTAGGATACATATTTTGTAAGGATGCTCAAGATCAAGACTTGTAGAAAAGATGGACAAAGAGAATGCTTGAAGATGTGGTTTCAAGTGGGAGTTCCTTTTGTCAACCATGTGTCATGTTCTTAACCCTTAGGACAAGACCTTTTGACACACTTGTTTTGGCTAAACAAGTGTGCTCAACTTAGTATGCTTTGTTATGCATATATGCATTGTTTTGGTTATTCTTGGTTGAATCCTTATGATGTTGTTTTGTTTTGAATATTTGGATGTGATTAACAAACCATCAACTAGAACAAGCTATAACAAGAAATTGGTTCACAAATCATTAAGCAAAATTGAATGGTTCTATAAAAGGAGTTAATGGTTTGCAAAATAAAATGGGTTTTATTTAAAAGAACCAAATGGGTACCATATGGTTGAATGCATACAATCATATGGTACATGGTCTTTTCTAAAACAAGAATTGTGAAATTATAAATCCCTTTTGAAAACAAGTTAAACACCATCCTTTTACACAACACTTAGGTCACTCGCAAACTCTTGTGGGATAAAGGTCACCTAACCACTTTGAGGGAACTTGTAACTTGAGGTGAGAATACCATGTTTGTGGCATAAAGGTCACCTAACAACTTATGTAGTAAACTCATACGTGTGTGTAAGTAGGACGACTTGATTTATAAAATATATTGAATGGATCACCTAAAATGTGTTTTATAAAAGGTGTAGATGGGATAAACATGCCGTTATAAACATAAGATGTTCAAATGATTCCATACCACTAGAAGTTGCAATAGGTTGCAATTGTCATTTATGACTACCTTGTTTATTTAAATAATGGATAAAGGTCACCTAACCAATATTTAAATATAACGTTGGATTCTAAAATTTTATTTATTAATAGTCTATGAGACATAAAGGGTATAAATAAATGAGATATACAATTATATCAACGATTACTAAAATGGACTTTGTAAAACCTTGTAGATGGCCGACAACAACAACGCTAATAATGATGTTCCTAACCAAATCAACCAATCCCTTAGGGCGATCCTTCAAAGGGATCGTCTAACACCTAACAACTTCATGGATTGGTACCGCAACTTGAGAATTGTTCTCAAGCAAGAAAGGCGGGCCTACATTCTTGAAGATCCCATTCCCGATGAACCTAACGAGGAGGATGTGGAGGCCTATAATGATTGGGTTAAATATGTGGAAGACTCCGTCCAAGTCTCTTGCTTAATGTTAGCAAGTATGACACCCGAACTCCAAAAGGAGTATGAGCTCCATGGAGCCTATGACATGATCACTCAGTTGCGGGAAACGTTCCAGCAACAAGCTAGAGTGGAGCGCTTCGAAACGGTTCGAGCGCTTCATGCATGTCGGATGGAAGAATCCCAAACAGTTTCATCTTATGTTCTTAAGATGAAAAGCCACATCGACCGCCTTCAAAGGCTAAATTGTCCTGTCTCAAAGGAGTTGGCCACGGATTTGATCCTTAATGGCCTAACTAAAAGGTTTGAGGCATTCGTCATGAATTACAACATGAATGGATGGGACAAGACCATAAATGAACTTCATTCGATGCTCAAATCAGCTGAGGCGGGAATGGGTAAAAGGGTTTTACCCGTTCTCACCATTAATGAAGGTGGGAGAAGGAGAAGGTCTCTACCCCCTCCTAAGGCAACTGTTGCCAAAGGAAAGGGGCACTCAAAGGGAAAGGGGAAGATGGTTATTAGGGCGGAACCTTCGAAGCCCAAGGAGAAGAAGCAAAAGGTTGCTGTTAACGACCCATGCTTTAAATGTGGTGAGATAGGGCATTGGATGAGAAATTGTCGAGTCTATCTCAAAGAGTTGAGAGAAAAGAGGGATGCCGGGCAAACCTCAGGTATAATTTACATGATACATGTTGAGCTAAATGTTATTTCTTCTAACACATGGGTATTAGATACTGGATGTGGAACTCACATTTGCAATTTATTGCAGGGGTTCAATAGAAATGAGCATTATGCAAAAGGGGAAATAAGTCTCTTCATGGGCAATGGTGCAAAGGTTCACGTTGAAGCCCAAGGAGACTACATTTTGAAGCTTCCAAGTGGCTTGGAAGTTATTTTAAACAATGTATTATATGCTCCTAGTTTGACTAGGAACATAATTTCTGTTTCCCGTTTAAGACAATATGATTATGATTTCAAGTTTGTTGACAATGATATTCATGTTTCTTTAAATCATGTATTTTATTTTAAGGCTATACCTTGTAATAGTATTTATGAATTGGTTCATGAAAACGTACAATATGATAGCTCAATATACCAAGCAACCACCAAAAGACTCAAATTAGTTTTGAGTGATACCTACCTTTGGCATTGCCGTCTTGGTCATATAAACAAGAAACGTATACAAACACTTCAAAAGAATGGTCTCTTAAAAACAAATGAATGTGATTCATTTGATGTATGTGAATCTTGTTTACAAGGAAAAATGACTAAGGCACCCTTTAGTGGAACTAACGAAAGGGCAAAAGATTTATTAGGTATCATACATTCGGATGTATGTGGTCCTTTTAGGCCAATGACTAGGAATGGTGAAAGATACTTCATTACCTTTACCGACGATTATAGTCGCTATGGGTACGTGTACTTATTAAGGCACAAAGATGAAGCTTTTGAAATGTTCAAAATCTTCAACAATGAAGTGGAAAATCAACTCAACAAGTCAATTAAAATTCTCCGCACCGATAGAGGTGGTGAATACCTAAGTGATGTTTTTCAAGATCATCTTAGGAGTTGTGGGATTGTCTCACAACTCACTCCACCTGGAAGACCACAACATAATGGTGTGTCTGAGAGGAGGAATCGAACCTTATTGGATATGGTTCGATCTATGATGGCTAGAAGCACATTACCTCTATCATTCTGGGGTTTCGCTTTGCTCTCCGCGGCCCGTATTCTGAATATCGCCCCAACCAAAAAGGTGGAAAAGACATCTTTGAGATATGGCATGGAAGAGTTTCATTCCTATCGTACTTAAGGGTCTGGGGTTGTGAGGCTTATGTTAAGACTCCCACCCCAAACAAATTGGATGTCCGATCCACCAAGTGTATATTTGTTGGATATCCTAGAGATTCTATGGGATATTATTTCTATGACCCACTGGAACAAAAGGTGTTTGTTTCCAGAAAGGGTGAGTTCTTAGAAACAAAGTTCCTTATGGAAGGAACTGGCAGTAGAACAGTGGATCTTGAGAAGGATCAAGAAACACAGCCCGGTGCACGTTTGGTTGAAACTAGCACTCAACGTGAGGATGTTGAGGATGATCAAGCGGTTGATCGATACACACAAAATGTTCACAGAAGTGGTAGAACTAGTAATCCACCTGACAGATACGGATTTTTCATGGATGGATGCTATGTGGTGGATTCAGATGAACCAACTGTTAGGACCTGGTATTCGACTAAAATACCTAGAGATCACGTGTATACCAGAGCAAATAGTGCAGAATCCTATTTGATTGGCGATCCAATCAGTGAGAACACACGAAGAATCAATCAAGGATTGAAACTAACGTTAGAAATAGATAAGGAATCGATCTAATGTGTTCTATGAACTTGGAGAACGACTTGGAAGGTTTCTGGACGGCTAGGGTTCGACTTGAATCATACTTGATCGAATGTCCCTGTTTTTCACGAATTGAGTTGTACTTATAGGTTGACACTATTCAATCGTCCGACTGAACCATTAGTTTGGTTCAGTCGTGCGATTGAACCATGCGGTTGGTTCATTCGTGCGACTGAGTCTTCAGTCGTGCGACTGAGCCAATCTTATGTTACAGTCGTACGACTGATCCAGTCTCCTGGTTCAGTCGTGCGACTGAGTCAATCGTGTGAAGTTCTTCATGCTTATGGTTCATTCGCATGAGCCATTCGCATGGGAACTTCAGTAAGTTAAGTTTGAATGTTTTAGTTAATTAATATAATCTTATATGTAATCATTCAAGTAATATAAACCCAATCAATTCATTTACGACTCATTAATGAACTATTAAACATTATAACCAACAGACTATCAATATCAGTTCATTAATCATACCAAACAAGATCTATTACATCACATATCACGATCTAGGGACATACATGTATCAACAAACTCCCCCTTGGACCTAGATCTCTCTAATGTCTTGTTTTCTTCATTACCTTCTCATATTTCTTGTACTTGTCCTCTTGTGTGACTCCCGCGTGAATATCAAACGCGAAGCAAAGTCGTATAACATTTTGGAACTGGAGGGCTTGTACAATGTCTTGTGTGTCATAGAACAGTGGCCACTTGTATAATGTATAGACATCATTAGCAGACAAGTTGGTTAGCCACATTGGGTCGAATACCCTGACAGTATCCATTTGATCCCCTTTGTTCAGAACTATGACAGCTTCAGCAGTTCTCCAATCATAGTACCACCATTTGAAGTGTGGAGTGAAGTCCTGTGGCATTTCCCTGAGAGGGATTCTCGACATAGTGCCAGGAGGACTCCACTTCAACACAATCTTAGGTTTTCCGGTAATGGCATTCATCTCAGACCTTCTAATATACCTTGTAGGTTGTTGAGGTCTGAAGTTAATCCATCTGGTGTGGTACTCTTTCTTGAGGGCAGCCTCAAACCAGCCTGACATTTTTCTCGGGTAAGCATACAACAGCTTCAATTTGGCCAGCTGGTTGAGCTCAAATCCTGGTAGAGTCTTTAGATCATGTGGAAATCTAAAGTACTCTATGCCCTTTTCCCTCTTAACGGCATAAACGTTAAGATCGTCAAAATATGCCCATGCTATAATCCTGCCTGACACCGTATGATGTTTCTTGACGCTGTAGAACTTGGTGTAGGCATCCGTCTTCGGTGCAGCACGTTGGGCTCTGACTTCTTTAAAACATTCAGCCCACTCAGCCTTTCGAATGTATACGTCATCGTTTGAGGCTTGGGCTGTTCCTTCGGTCTTTCTGCTTCCTGCTCCATCTTGTCCATTACCTCAAACATATCACTGACTAGGGACTCACCCAGATTGGGGACCACATTACCTTGTTGTCAGCGTACTGAGGGTACTCTTCAGCAGCAATATCTTCAACCTCAACTTCATCAACGTCGTGTAGTTCGTCGTCACTGGTTGAATCAACTGTTGGAGCATCCTTGACAATATCATCAGGATTGAGTCTGAACATCTCTGCCAGTTGCTCGTTAGATAGGTCGTGAATTATTTCACCTTCTTCAGGGGTATAACTCACTGACCTTCTGACAATCCCTTGCAGATCAAGAATCATTGTGAGTTGAGACTTGATCTGTTGAAGGGGAGCAATATCAAACTCATCTCTGTGGTACTTTGGATCTGTTGATTTACACATTTCACACTCAAATCATTAGTAATATATCAAACAAAATGCATTAACTTAATATAAACATTTAGTACATGGTTTTTCAATACAGAATACAAAAGTAATTAAATACATAAACATCCACTATTTACTTTATCCTGAATGCTAGATTCTTCTTGTGAAGGTACAAATGCAGAAGCTGACTGATCTTGTCTGTTCTTTGTTCTCTTCTCTTGACCGGGAGCTGAGACAGATTCAGCTGCTTCTCCTTCTTCAGTCTCTTCATCTGCACACACCACTCTTCTGTTTTCTCTTCATCAGAATCACTGTCATCATCATCATCATCATCATCCTCATTATCTCTGTCTCCATCCTTTATCTTTAGAGGTTCCTCCTTTGATCCTTTTAATTTTAGCAAAATGGACCTCTTAGCTTTTTCCAACTCCTCTATCTGCTTACCTGCTGTGACACTTTGCGCTCGGAGTTGGTCCAACTGAGTGTTCTCTGAGCCCAATTGATGGGCCTACTCCTCAATAACTCGATCCTGCTCTGCAATTTCTGCGATTGTGCAGCAGTCAGGTCGGTGAGCTGGCGGATCTGAGAGGTCTTTTCCTCATCAGCCGCCAGCAGTCGTAACACCATTCTATTTAAGGCTGAAGCTGTTCCTCTACCCCGATTGGAGGTAGAGGAGATCTGTAGGTGTGAGGGGTAGGCTGAGGGCTCGGTTTGATGGCTAGTGGTGGTGGTGGAGGTGGTGAATATCGGGTCAGGTATGGATGATAGTGGTGGTGAGTGTGGGGTGAATGATGTAGTGGTGGCTGGGGTGTGGCTTGTGGTGGTCGGTATGGTGGTGTCTGTGGTTGCTATGGGGAGAGGTATGGTGGTGGAAGTGTGTCTGCAGAGGTGGTAGTGGTGGAAGGTATGGGGGATGTGGTGGTGATGAAGGTTACCTTACGCTTTTTTCTTTTTTCTGGCCATGGGGTTGAGCCATCCTTTTCTCCTCCTCGTTCCCCTCGAGGTGGATGCTCCCCCTTCAATCCCGCCTGAGGACCCCGAAGCATATGTTGGATCCGTCTCTGTATCTCCGGAGCCTCTCGGTTGTTCACCAACAACCCTCAACCCGTGTTCTGTGGGAACCACTTTCCTTCCCACAGTCCGGGTCAATGGTTCCTCATCAGATTCATCCTCATCCTCCTCGTTCAGAACAAAATCTTGATGAAATCCTGCTGACTCAGTTACCTCAAGCAGGTGAGACAGACACCGAGGAACAGAGTCAGACAAATTCCCTCTGGATGGAATAGCACCATCCCCACTGTCATCCTCCTCTGAATCATCAGTAGGGAGGACAATTGGCTCCACGTCGGAGTCACTGTCCTCGTGAAGCCATTTCCTCCTTTCCAGCACTACATAGTTTTCTCTGGCAAGATGACCGAACAACCTCCTGACCGGAGGCTTCACTGGCTTTCCCCGATATACTTTCATCCTTCCCATGGTGGTGTCATCCATGACCTCCAATACCACCGAATCCTCCTGTTCTTTTGGCAGGGAAGGAAGCTTCTGATCTATTATCATTTGCATAAACCGTGGTACATACAGAAGGCTTCTTTTCCTTTCCCCTCGATGTTTTCCACCAGATAGGTGAAGATCATCTTAGAGAAGCTGAACGGATGGTTCAGCACCAACGCCACGTATGCGTTTTGCATTTGATCCGATAGCTCATCAAACCCACCTTTTCTTGAGGCCATGCACTTGAGCAGCACGTGTGCAAGGTACTTAAACTGAGGGCAGAGGTTACTCTTGTTGAGTACCCCTGAATTGATGTCCCTAGAGTATTTGGCTCTGAGAAAACATCCTCTGAAAGTGAGGGGGTGTAGACGGTTGGGCAGTCACCGTCATCCCCCAATTGAAGTACAACCCATAAGTCTTCCTCAGAAACTGTAATATCCTCGCCAAATATGGAACTTCTTATGCAGGACGATCCGATGATCTATCACTGTGGCGCCTTCCCAGAAACTTGTTGAATGGATCGGTATGGGGTGCAAGGGGTAGGATGGCATGCGCAATCCGTGATCTTAGTAGAAACGTGATAATGCCGGAGAATTCTAGCATTTCTGGACGTTAAGTCCAGATGAGCACATATATTATGCTTAGTGCTCATTGGCCATCTACTCGCCATCTGTTACACAAAAATAGTAAACATTAGTAACATTTAATAAGAAAGTCATGAACTCATTAAGCTTGAAGAACATCTTTCTGTCATGCGATTGAAGTTGTGCGACTGAGTTCAATCGTGCGATTGAACCGTGCGAAAGAGGTTCAGTCGTACGATTGAATGGTCCGAATAGGGTTCAGTCGTGCGATTGACCCCATACGTATCTCAGTGTGTGCGATTGACCTCAGTTATGCGACTGAACTTCATACGCATCGCTCAGCCATGCGTATGGGCAGTTTGGGCCCTTCAGTCGTGCGACTGAAGTTCATCTTGCTGTCCATTCGCATGAAGACCCACTTTGCGATTCACTTTTTCAGTTTCACCAATATCTTGTTTGAAACCTCTATATCAAGTTCATTTGAGTCGCCATCTCGTCACTAATGACCTAGCAAACTTGATTTTAACGTTTAGCTTAGTTTATGTAGGTTATTAGGGCATTTTTCAGTCCGATCAAGATTTCATTCGAATAACCCAATTTGGACTTTAAAATCTTCTGATTTCTACAAGATTAAACGGCAATGTACCTTGATTTTTGTCAATCGAAAGTCAGAAGACGAATTGCAATGTGAATAACTGTCTCTAGAGATTTTGGCAGAGTAACGGTAAAGAGAGCGATTTGGGGTGCGATTGAGTGTGATGAGTGAGATGCGATCGACTGAGGCCCTTTAAATACTGACCCTAATTTCAATCGGCCGACTGGCCTCATTCGCACAGTTCATTCGGGCGACTGAGGTTCAGTCGTGCGATTGAACCAGTCGGTCGCTTTCAGTTGGCCGACTGAGCCTCAGTCGGTCGACTGACTCAGTCGGTCTCCTTTTATTCGCATCTCAATTAACCGACTAAGTCTCAGTCGGTTGACTGACTTATTCGCACCTGTCATCCGGTCGAATGGCTCAGTTTCATGTCCAGTCGGGCGAATGAGATCCATTCGCATGGTTGGTCCATATTCATGGTCCAATCGTGCGAATGGAATCCATTCGCATGGTTGGTCCATACTCATGGTCCAATCGTGCGAATGGGATCCATTCGGTAGATTTTCTGCCCATTTTTTAACATTCTAACCTTTTAAAATAGACCTTTTGAAATAGACATATAAGCTCTTAACCAAAATTCAGTCACTTCAGACGTGACCTTTTAAATTTTGAAAACCATGTGGCCATCTCAGACATGACCCTTTTTAGGTAAGTCAATTCCTTTCTGATTTTCCTGATGTAGTCCGACCGACACACAAATTAAAAGATACACATAGGAACTTAAAGTAACTACACAACTAAAGTTTATGTTTGGACTTTTTGTGAGAGATAAACCCTAAGATGGAAATCTAAGGGATTTGATTGGAGTAGACAGCTTTAACTTAGATTGATCATCTCTAGACCAACTCAATTTTGGAATCATGCAGGAATATCAAATCATTTTGGGACTTGTTATTAAAGCTCTTTGATGCTTAAATTCTCGGTGTTCATCCAGAGTCGTTAGCAACTTAAGGAAATCATACTGAAACTCTTAGATTTTCACATTGATTTGAACTTTGAGAATGTAGCCACTAAGATTGTCAGTATATTTGTCCACTAAATCCATACAGACTTTTGACACGCAGACTGGTGACTGATTTAGGTTTAATTATTTCATCTAACATTTCTGGATCCCACACTTATATGGTAATCAACATTCCTCAGAGGTTTTGAGCGGTCTACGGGTATTATTACAAGAAGAGACTATTCTTAGAGCTTTCAAAGAGAAGCCTGTCCTCAGGTCAGTGCCATCGCACAGCAGAGAGGCGGCAAACAACAATGAATTCTAGAATATCTAGGTTATGCTTATCCTCAGGTCAGTGCCATCGCACAACAGAGAGGCACACAACCTATCTCCTTGTTAGAGCAGCTTATTTTATTTGACACAATATGCACCAACACATGAGTCATTAGCTTTATTGCATTTGTCTTTCATTTTTTTCTGCTTTGCTCTAATTATGGTCATCCGCACACTTTTGTGGCATTTAAATGCTCATTACCCCTTATTGGAATATATTTGATTGTGTTAACCAGTGATAAGATGGAAGCCCACAGTCAGTTGAACAACTTAGTTTGATCTTGAGATCACCAATCAGGTCTAATTGTCTATTGTGTTGAATCTACCAACATATCATTTGTGGTCTAGCAGCCTCTAAGTCTACTTTCTCTGTGTCACCTTAGGAGTTGCCAGTTTTCTATCATTTTCCCTTTTTATATTGCTTAGACTACACAGACTTATACTTTGAACATTTGCATCTTTTCAAACCTTAAATTTTAAAATCCCTCTTGATTTGTTCCTGTGTACTATCATATTCCAAAGGTATTGAATCAGTATCACAGATACAATCTACCTTACTTCAGCTAATTACCCCTTCTCCCTCTTTTTTTTTTTTTTCTTTTTTTTTATTAACTTGCTGACATATTCTCCCCCTAAAATACTAAAATCATTTCGATTTAATTATTTTTGGATTTTAATAACAGCAAGATAACATGAGCTTAAGTAAAACAGACAAAAGAGAAAAAAACAAATAACATAAAAAATAAATAAAACATTAACGAAATCTACATCGGACTACACATCATTCTCATCAGGAATTACCTCACTTTTCTTTTTAACACGCCGTTGACCTAGCAAGTATTGAAAACGTGGTTTATCAAAGGCTTTTGTATAGAGGTCACACTTGAAAATCAGTATTAATTTTAACCACATCTATTAAGGTTTTTTCAAAACAGTCTCTTGAAGTGGTATTTAATACCGATGTGTTTGGTCTTAGGATGTTGAACCGGATTTTTGGTTACTGCAATTGCAGCAGAATTATCAACAAAAATAGGAGTAGACGAGAATTTCAAACCGTAATCCCGCATTTGCTGTTGAATCCAAATGATTTGGGAACAGCAACTTGCAGCAGCAACATATTCAGCTTCACAGTTGACAATGCAACCGATGTCTGCTTCTTACACTGCCATGTAACTAATCTTCTCCCCAAGAATTGACACCCTGCTGATGTAGACTTGTAGTTCATTTTGCAGCCTCCATAGTCCGAGTCACTATACGCTGTGAGCTCAAAATCGTCATCATGAGGGTACCACAACCCCAGTGTGGGTGACCCTTTAGATAGCGAAAGATCCTTTTGACCCCGATCAGATGATTGACCTTAGGTTAGCCTGATATCTGGAACATAAACATGTAGCATACATGATATCAGGTCTTGAGGCAGTGAGATACATGAGAGAGCCAATCATTCCTCGTACATAGTGGCATCTACAAGATCTCCATTCTCATCAGGTGCTATATCATGATTCGTAGCAAGTGGAGTCCCAGCAGCAGAAGCATTCTCCATGTCAAAGCGACTGAGAATGTCCCTCCATACTTGGTCTGATGTAGAAAGATCCCATTAGTGTGTTTGATCCACCTGTAACCCGAGAAAGAACTTCATCTCTCCCATCGCACTCATCTCAAACTCTTTTTCATCACTGCTTCAAACTCTTTGCATAACTCTTCGTTCTTTGACCCGAAGATTATGTCATCAACATATATCTGTACAAGCAGTAGGTCACCATCCTTTTCTTTAATAAACAGTGTACAGTCAATGACTCCCCTACAAAAGCCGTGTTTCACAAGATGAGTCGAGAGTTTCTCATACCAAGCTCGAGGAGCTTGATGAAGCCCATATAAAGCTTTGTCGAGCTTGTAAACTCTATCCCGATGATAAGGGTCTTCAAATCCCTCGGGTTGACTTACATAGACTGTTTCCCTGATTTCTCCATGAAGGAATGCACTCTTCACATCTAATTGGTAGACTTTAATCTTCATGTACGAGGCATAGGCAAGGAGATACGAATAGCTTCCATCCTTGCCACGGGTGCAAACACCTCATTATAGTCAATCCCCTCGACTTGGCGAAACCTTGAACCACCAGTCGAGCTTTGTTCCTTATAATGACTCCTTGGTCATCCTTCTTACATTTTAGTACCCATTGGTGCCAATGACTTTAGCACCTTTAGGTCTATCCACCAGAGTCCATACACCTAACTTCTTAAACTGCAGAAGTTCTTCTTGCATGGCACTCACCCCACCCTCATCATTTAGGGCTTCACTGACATATTTTGGCTCAACCTGCGAGACAAAACATCGATAAGCACCATCATGAATGTAACCCTTCTCCATAACTGAGGCGTAATCTGAGTATAGCTGATTTCGGGTTTGTACTCCTGATCGGACATCTCCAATAACATTGTCAAGGGGATGATAGACGTTTAGTCGTGATCCTGGAGTAGTCGGCACAGTCACCTCCGAACCAAGATTGTGAACATTTTGGTCTGCATCTGAGGAGGTTGGAGTTTGAGGTTCCGAAGTCGAGGGTGCAGCACTTGTGGATGCTTGTGGACTTTCAGGAACGGAACCCTGTTCTCCTGACTGTTCTGGTCATCTACTTCAGTTTCATCTTCAGAGGAGGAGTCACTTTCATCGACTACCCCTTCTGACTGAGTAGATGACTCTCCCTGTGTGCTGGATGGAGTATTTAGAATATCATACATCATCCTAGTAGCTAACTCATCCTCCGAGGGAGAGAGGGATGTTGAAGGATTTGAAGAATCCATCATAATCGAAGAAGTATGTAGGTCCTTTTCCTGTAGGTGGTGTGGTATATCTCTGAACGTCGACATTACACCACACTTCTACAAGACCCGTTGAGTTATTGTAAACTCGCTTGTTTGGTATGTTGTATCCTAGAAAAATTCCTTCAACTGCCTTCTCGCTGAATTTTCCTTCTTGTGTCTTCTTCAGAAGTGTACAAGGTGCGCCAAAAGGTTCAAGATACTCCAAATTCGGTTTGCGTCTTTGAAGTAGCTCATAACATGTCTTTCCGTGACTTGACTATTAGGACTCGGTTCAGTGTATAGCACGCATTTGCCACTGCCTCGTTCCAGAATTGGATAGGCATTTCGAGTCTGCCAGCATAGTCCGCTGTTTCTATCAAACTCCTGTTCTTTCTCTCTCAGCAACGCCATTCATCTGAGGTGTGTAGGCAGAAGTGAATTGATGCACAATTCCCTTTTCCTTGCAGTATGCCTCCATCCCTTGATTCTTGAATTCTGTCCCGTTGTCTGAGCGTATTTGTCGAACTTTGAGCTTGTAGAGTGATTCCAGTGTGGTTACTAATTCCTTGAATGTCTCCAAAGTTTCTGATTTTGATGTCAGAAACATTACCCAAGTGAACCTTGAGTAGTCATCAGTGACCACATAACAGTACACGTCGCCTGCAATGCTCCTTGTACTAACTGGACCAAACAGATCCATGTGAAGAAGCTCAAGAGGTAGTTCTATTGAATGAACTTTCTTTTCCTTATCAGACTTCTTTGTCTGTTTGCCTTTCTTACAAGCTACACAAAATCTGGAAGTTGGAAGTTCTTGACATTCACTCCTCTAACTAAATCCTTCTGAATCAAATGATTCATCTTCCTTTGACTAATGTGTCCCATTCTCCGATGCCAGGAGATGGAGTCCTTCTCAGTAGCTTTAGATAAGAAACACTGAACCTCATGATCCGTTGTTGCAGCTGTTGACAGATCCAAGACATAAAGGTCTTTATATCTTGAAGCAGTCATCAGAACTTGGTCCTCTGGGATCATATATTCTTTCTTCAGCATGTAACACTTCTGATTATCGAAGACGACTTTAAATCCTTTATCACAGATTTGGGAAACAGAAAGTAAGTTGTTCTGAAGTTGTTGAACGTAGTTCACTTTATCAAACTTAACTTTTTGATTTCCCACTTCTCCCTGAGCTGTGATATAGCCTCCTTTGTTTCCTGCAAAGGAAACATGCCCTCCTTTTATTTGTTTGACGCTAGATAAAAGGGCGCTATTTCCTGTCATGTGCCAGGATGCTCCGCTGTCTATAATCCACGTGTTAGTCTCAGCACTATATCGAACACCCTGCACATTTAAAGTAAAAGAATCAGTTTAGATTAGGAACCAAGCTTTGACTGTCTTGGGTTTCCCAGAGGCATCACACATCATAAACTCCACCCATTGACCCTTAGAAGGTGAGGGAAGCTCAGGTTCTTTCTTGTCCTCAGTATTAGACACGTAGGTGGTTTTTTTCTTTCCATAAGCCAGATTTGTGCAATGCCTGTTTATGATAAACAGTCGTCTGGCTTACAGGTTGGACTTTAGGTTCACTAGCTCTTCTAGGTGG